>DWDX01000039.1:0-47943 GCA_018245675.1 Agara michaeli | reverse complement strand
AAATACAATTACAAATTTTTAAGCCCTTAGTTATGCTAAGGTTAAACCCCTGTCATCCTTAGTTCGCTCACTAATTAAATCACTTTATTTATGCTGCTGTATCACTCTATCGTTTGCTTTAAATAAAGTTCTATCCTTAAACAATCAAAAACGCCTATTACACACAAACATTAGAACTCATATTGATTCTTCTTCGCCTTTCATAAAAATGTGCATGGTAACTCCATAAAATAATCTATATTACTAGATAAGATACGAATGCGCTTTAGTAGGCACACTGCGCCGTAATATTCGTTTCTTTCTGGTTGAGTACAATTTACAAGCGATAAAACGGGACGGCAGGAAAAGTCTAACGAAGAATTCGCTGTCGAATATTTTACATGTACTACGGCTAAAGTCACCAAGATTGAAATTTTCTATTAATTGCTGTCTTTATTGCTTTTCATGTTTATGAGAATACAGTGCTACATTTTCTTTGTGTAAAATGAGTGGGTGATAATTTTGTGGGTGCAAAATTCATAATATTAACGTCCATGACAAAAAAATACGCATTGTTACATACAAGTATTATCGAATACTATGTATCTATTTATTTTTATTTACCACCCTCAAATGTATTTGTCATTCATTGTATTAGTTTCAGGATAAATGGGTTTTATATGCTCGTTTATTTTTATCACGGGTATGGAAGCAATTCAAAGTCCCATAAAGAATCATTGACTTTGATGCGAAATGTATGCTAATGTCACATATAATTTGCGAAACTTCCTCTTACGTTTGATCATATAGATAGACGTTAAGCGTAGTTACCAGCATAGCTCATCAGAAATTCTAATAAAGAACGCCATGAAAAATTCAATAGGTCGTCGCCCAAGAAGACGCACGGACGAAAGTGAAAAAAAAACGAAAACAATAACGTAGATTTAATTCCCAATCAGTATTCAGAGTGCGATACGCCTGTCCACAGCTGAGATATTTGGCAAGCGGACCGCACTTCGGAACGTCTACGGTGAGGTTTTAAGTGGTAGGTGGCGATCTGATAACAGCCTCTGTTTGTGACATTCAAATATTTAAAAACATCCAAATTAATGACATTACAAAACGAATCGTTCGTCACACGGATCTTTAGTTATTGCGGTCAAGTTATTTTCGTTCCAAGTGCTCGAGGCATTACGCGTAAATATTGCAATCATTCGAAACTCCAATAAATTAATTTCAATTTGCTTACATTAATACTTCGAATTGCGACCATAGAATTCAATTTAAATGAAATGTTCTAAATATTATGTTCCCTACGCTATATAAAATAAATGGTCAATACACGGTCATATAAGTTTATATGTACAACAAGGGAATCTTAACTTATCAAGGTAATAAAAAGTCGGGCTTGCCAAGTCTATTGACACTATTATCTATTCAGAGCGGGCGGCAAGTCGGTCAATTACCTGTATAATAATCAAATACATGTTTTTAGTACACATTTGATCATCTTGCTTGAGTAAATACTTTATAGTTAGCTGTAAGCAATGTACCTACTTATCTAGCGCTTATTTGCCAACTTGTGTAGGTACGTTTCAATTCATTTATTGCTATAGTAAAGTTGTTTTTAGTTAGGAACATTACCTACTAGAACTTTTTCCTTAGAGGTCCGGTATTTGTAGATCCCCTTCTTTTATTGTTTGTGTGCCTAAGAAACCTTTAAGAGGCTTAATTAAAAATAAAGGCAATGTCTTAACGATAGAACCAAATTAGGTTTGTATCAATATTCTTAAAACCTTTAGGCATACACAAAGATATAATATTCGTTCGTTTCCCTTAAGTGAGTTTTACCCATTACTTTAGTCCTCTATACTTTCAATACTTTGATAAATAACACCTACCTTCTATTCTAACAGTAAAACATTTTTTGTAAATGAAAGATTCTGAAAGAAATATCAATAAAAGGATTCTCCCTAATAATTTGTTCTGCAAGTCATGGCGTTTAAGAGAACGTTGTTTACTTAACCAGTGCACATATTACATTTAAAAGTCAATTCTTGGAGTCTCTGAATTAGGAGTGAAGTGTATTTTACCATAAATTTTCGTGGGCCAGTATCCGTCGTTGCTTCTTATGCGATACTATTTCTGTGTCCTTTTTAAGCTTAACTATCCTATTTAGAAAATGCGATTAGTAATCATAGACGTTATTTAATAAAAACATAAAAAATATTCAATATGACCACTCGAAGTTTTCTATAATTTTATTACCTGTATTTTCTGGTACTTTACTCACACACAAGTTTGTACAGGTTACATCAACTAATAACAATTAACAATCAACTAATATCCACTTGAACGTTCAAATTGCAACTAAATATATGTAGAGGACCAAAACAAAAGTATTTTCCAAGCCAAGTTAATTTTTCCCCGTCGCGTTAAGAGTTACTTATTAACAAAACTATAGCGTTGTAAAATAAATATTACCTACCTACTTGTGCAATTTGATGCTAACTAAACGATAATTGCCAGAAACACATCGCTAATTTAGCTAATCGAGAATAAGCAGTTGCACGGATGCTTGGAATTGCCGTCTGCGCAATAGAATTTATTTTATAAATACGCATGAAATTTATTAGGTAATCAGCATCTTTAACGAGCTGAATTAACAAATTTAGGTAATTGAAAGTGGGATTATTTTAAAATTATCACCAATCAAAGAATTAGTACGATATTTTGTGTCTGTCGCCTTCATTTCATCCGCGCAGTTAGTGGTAAATGTAGAGATGTAGTTCTCTGCTGCGTGATAGGTGTAGGTATTCATTTCAAGTCGTTCTAAAATACCTTGACTACTGGATGGCCGTTGCCAACGTAGATTGGAAACGGACTCTATGTAGTATCGAATCCAATTACTTCATGTTGATTCAATATGGAAATATATCTGCCAATCTGACACGTATTTAATGACTTTTAAATACAATTGAGCGAACTTGTTTTTATTAACTATGTCGGTATATCGCTCTCGTAACTATAAAAATAGCGCAACGATAAGAGTAAAGGCTAGTGACAAAACAAGCAACCTACATACCTATCTGGAGTCGTCGACCCCGCAAGGACGGAATCCGTCATCCGTCAGGTCAAGGTCACGACGACTCATGTTGTCAGAACGTCGCAAACGTCACACGGATATCTGCATCTGTGATCGTCTACTTTGATATCGCTGCCACTGCACTGCCAGTACACAAATTTGAATCCTATAGCCTCGGAATAAGAAATTTGTATCTGCTGTACAAAAATAGTCGGTGCATTGACCTCGATTCACTGGAATACTGCTTGCTTCAACGCTTTAAGATGTTACTTTCGTTGGATATTTTAAATGTTCATATGTTAGGTGGGGTTATGGAATTCTGTTTTAGTATTTCCTTATTGCTTGTATAAGAGCAATAAAATAGACTTGCTATATTTATATTAAATATCACTTATCATAACACGTATATAATTAGATGTATATATATTTTTTTACATTCAGTTCTTTTTTATACAATGTGCATCATAAATGACAGCATATTCCATTCACGTGTAACTACTGTTTGTTACTTGGATGTCAGTATTATATTTTCAATAATACGATTTTCCTTCAATCAATAAAAATGAAAATTAATATGTCTCAACACACCCATTAACTAAATTAGACAGAGTACAAGTGTCTCATAATTAAACAAAGCTTTAAGCACCACTGAGCACTCGTGAAAGGAAATCGATGACAATAACCATAAATTGGCGATTTTAAATAAAAATTACAAATATATGGGTCTAATCTGTGGAGCTATCACATAAATAAGGGAAACAACAGATGCGCGTATCCCTCGACCCGTCCGCCATCTTCGTTCCAATTGTATAACAATAAATTGTAGAAAGAAAAAAGCTGAAATTATGTCGGCGGTACAAAGATACAGTTGTTAAGTCACAAGGTGGTCTTTAATTATTCGAAATATGATAGAACTTCATTAAGCTGCGCTGGATAATTTTGTTCGTAATAAATAATTTCTGGACCTGTGCGCATAGTTATGGATACACACCTATCAAGAGCGACTCTATTATTTTTTCTATTGTTATCTATTCAATGGGCTCCATTAGGAAATTTAATTTGACAATTACATTTGCATATTACGACGGTTTCTTTGGTGTTCGAGCCGAAACAATGTTTTTTAAACGTTATGCCTAATTAAATATACGGAGACGAGGTACGAAACATATATATGGTGTCTAAAAAGATATTTGTATAATCGCACAGAATACGTAATCCAAGAGCAGTCAGTACAAAATCTCATTATAAACCTTATAGCGTTACATTAGCATGTTGGTAATGCTTAAGGAAACGAGTTCTCCCGGCGGGCACCCGGGCTGCCTTGTAAAACGAAATTGTTTTAGCTATACGCCTACTTATATTAAACACGAGAACAAACATATCCCTATATAGTATATATAAGTCCCTACAAACTGTTATGGAGTTACTTTGTAATGTAGGTAGGTACTAAGGAGTGAACAATTTAGGTGCTTACTTGCGTTGGGTATACGTTACTATGTAACTAATGAACACTAAGGTAAGTTATTATTCAACAATGATCACTGGTCAGCTCTCAATAATTTCTTACCTATACCTATGTACGTATTTCGCGGAGCCATTATGTAGTTAAACTTGTTACATTAGTAAAAATAACACAAATTCCATTGCTGCCGTATTACAAAGTATCAGTTTATTATTAATAATGTGCAACATATTTCATGATTTCAAATAGGTATAGTAACCTTAATACACTTTGAAAATTTGGGATAGTATTACACGATTTAGCTATTTTAGACTTGGGCCTCCAAATTTATTGGAACAGCAAATTTCCGCTCGGAAAAAGATCCAATATCCGGTTTTCTTACGTTCTACTCTATATTCTGTTCAAGTATAACTAAAAACATATACGTGCTTTAAATAAATCGGAATTTGTTCTTAAACTTAGAATACATAATTTCAGTATAGAACTCTACATAATATTCACAAGGAGCTATGATTTAAAGTATAATCTCGAGTCTCAGAAAATCTTTTTTATCATAGGCATTTATCAATATTTTGTAAATAAGTACCTACAATTAAATATGTAAATATCAAATATCAATTTTATTGGGTTTATTAGATGACAACTTACTGACACTATGCAAAAAAATCAGAGTTAAGTGTAAGATATAAATTAACTATGCTAATATCAAATTCTGAGAAAAGAATTTCAACAAACAAATTCAGTTACTTAATGTAATTCTGAGATAGATTCTCAAATCTATTACATATAATGTTCACTATTGTAAAATATTTACCCTCAAAATCACGTGCTTACTTCCTAACGATGCCTAAGAATTTATCATCCTGCTAAGCGACAGAAATCAGCAGGCCATTAGAATATCTCCGCGCTTCGTCATTTATCACTCGAGATTTTAAACGTCCCCCCTGTGTGATTAGGGTGCATCTTAAAAGGATCCAAAGCGATAAGTTGAAGCGTAAGAATGCGGAGCGATCAGCATAGTCGCATGAAGCACGCTACAAGTTTTTATTTCCAGTTGATAAACACGTATTACAATGTAGTAGAAACTATATTTCTTCATTATAGTGATACGTTAATATTGTAAGTTGAAAGCAATGGTGGACTGTCATGGCGGTGTGACGTCATTCAGCCAATGAGCATTCGACCCAACGCGACGGCAGCGCCACAAGATGGCCGCCGTCGGCCGGTTGCCGCCGCCTTCTCTGTTTAGGCCTAAATGTCAAATAATATTATTTCTTTAGAGAAGTTCCTCTGATGTTTTAAAATAACAAAATACTTCTAAATTTTCTTGTGTTTACATTGTGAATTTTAATAGAATGTGCAAACAGTTGTGTATCACTAGTTTGTAAGGTGAGTTTCTGATCATTATTATTTAACTACTTTATGTTAGAATAGAAATTAGAAAGTTAATTAGTGCAAGTTAAAATATACTGGTTTGAAGGAAAATTCACGTCTGATCTTAGTAAAAAAATATTTGTAAGATTATCAGTATTAAGGAATCCTAAAAGTGTGTTTTAATGCCGGCATGTGCTTAACCTTCCAATCTCTCTAATGTTTATCGAATGTTTTAGACCACAAAAGATATTTGCAATGAATTATGTTGTCTTATTGCCTATAATATAGGTAGCTAATGATGATTCTTCCCTTTTCTACAAACTTAAACACCAAAAATAATTTACACTGTAATTGTTATGTTTTTTACCTACTTACTTCAATTGAAATAATTATCATCGAGCAATCATTTACCATCATTAAATTAATGTGCTATGTGTTTCTTTAAATTTACATTATATGATATCTACATCTTATGATTTTCTTTGTTCATGATTTTCAATTGGCGACTTATTAAAATTACTATCAGTTTAGCTGAAATATCTAGGTACTTATAATAAGAACTAACTTTATATATAATTACTTAATAACATCAATATCTACTTACCTATATACCTACTATATTATAATATTATATAAATCCAAATCTTACTTTTGTACGGAAATTGTATGTTACTAAGTAAGTAGGCAGCCTATATTTATTTAGGTACCTACCCGGTTTTGTGTAAAAGTTACATCTAAAATCTATTGTTCAAGTACGTTTTTACTGTAGGTGTTAATGGACGCTTCAAAATAATAATAATATCATCACGCCAGATACCTAAGGGGGTACGCAGAAAGGACCGAGTGCCAAATATCTCTGTCCTTACATCTCATCAACTTGCATCCGATTTTACACAATAGGTACAAGGTACTATGTAGGATTAACTACAGACCTTTTGTCACTGTTAAGTATCAAGTCGGGAAGCTCCGTATTGTTCATGAGTCTGCCTACCGCTTCCAGAAAACATAATATGTATTATAAATCATACTAATTACGTAGCTACCTCTATTTGCTTTTCCCGTATTTGACATAATATATATACCTATTATAGATACCGCAGTTTGCAAAGAACTATCTACGTGGCTTCAATTTTTATAAGTAAGGAAGTACCGTTAATTTGAATTTTTGAACATTGATACGCACGCATGTATTAAACAGAATGTTAATATAATGTGTATAAAGTTTATGCAACTTTAACGCATATTTGCACGGCTCGGAGAAGGCCAAAGAGTCTAAAACTAAAAGTAAGGCGTCGCCGTTAGTCACGTCAGTCGTAATTCAATTGTCTCGAGATAAATTCGTGACAAGCTGTAAATACCAATGCACCCGTCGCTGCACCGAGAGGGCACGATGGTTCCTATATAAGTACAATAAGTGTATCTGCACGAAGCAATGTATTCGTGTATCAGCTGTTAAATGTTCGAAAACGTCTTAGAAATAATCAGATAACATACTCTTTACTGTATCGCTACATTAAAATCAATGTACCTACATGTCTAACGTAACAAAGCAGTATTTAGCTGCTAAATTAGTGTTTTCTAAATTATCACGCGTTTATAGGTATTATAAGTAAAACGAGGGCAGTTTTGCTTTAGAGATAACTGACTTTTCTTCGATTTCAGACGGTTTTTTAAATAACGTTATTTTTAAGATCAAACTATAAAATATAAAGAGTAGTTCGTAATTAATTTAATGCAAATGGCTCTGACGTACAGCGCATTTACCTAATAACGATTTGAAAAGGCCTGAGCGTTTCCTCACGTGTTGCAAATGCTTATCAGCGTCAGTGACCGCAAACTAACAAATGGCATGACTCTTTGCAAGGTTTTAGAATTCAAAAAAAAATTAAATGTTACTTTTCCCATTATTTACCCAATCGGCTTGGTTCAGAACCAGCCGGTTAGTAGTCAGCTGCAGTCCTTTGCTGAGTGCAATCACGGCCTAACTCAAAGGTGGCAGAATTATTACTACACTGTTATGCAGTTACATTACGTCAATTTATTGCGCGCGCTTCCACTCGCCATAACGAACACGAGATCAAAGGCACCCTTCCGAATGTTCACCGAAATTACTGCCGATATTAATGGTGGACTTAGCTTGCCGTTGGATGTACTCGAAGTGCATTATTTATTACTTAATATAGGATTACATTAAGTGTTTGATTCGATTTTATGACAAATGTACGGTTTGTCTTCTTTAACCTTACAAATAGCTTTAAATAAGCACTTATTTCAACGACTCACAATGTATAACACAAACTAAGAGTAAGTATTGTAATCATTGCTTATGTGATATAAGAGTAAAGTTGGTTAAATTAATACTTTTAGGTAGGCGTTCTATAAGAATTTGACAAAGTTTTTATTGGCTAATAACGTTAAATAGGTAGGTAGTAGGCACTTGAAATATGTTATCGAATAATGTGCGTAAGCGTTATTTATTGTATAGACCAAATATTTTATACTCACATATTAAAGCGCATTCGTAAACCATTAAGTGAATATGTGTAAGTAATACTTTAAGTTATTTCTGCTTCTTCGATCGGATATCTATTTACTTAATGAAATATCAACAACATATTTTAGTGTTAACAACATACCGGCGTCTACTCGGTATCAATTTATAAATGGCAATTACAATAAATAGTCTAAGTAATTAAATAGCTGACAATCACTTATATATAAACATGTCTGAAGTTATCCAATTAAGCTACTGCTGACGACAAAATACGATAGAACTTCTCACTTTTAAACATATATATTCAATTTGTTACAGAAACTGTTAACTAGGTTTTTTAAATAGGTACCTACACCGTAATATTTTATATTGCATTTTATAATTGAAACACGCCCATAAAATATTGTAATTTTGATACTGTTTGATATAAACAAATAAATGGTATTTCTTTTAGGAAACAAACGCCTAAGTTAAAAAATGTGATCAACCATTTTCTCATTATCATGTAAAATCGTGAGAGCAAGACATTTGTTTCGAAAAATATATGTATGAAAATTTATTTTTTACTATATTTAGATACTACGCAACAACAGTATTTTTTTATTACAATAAAATATTGATATTTTATCGAAGATACTTCACGCAGTGGGTCTTCTAATAGAAAAATTATAAACGAAAAAAATGGCAAATGAAAAGGCTATCATGTAAAGTTTATCAAATATTAGAGTAGTGACTCTACGATTATCTACGACGAAATATTAATTTCTTACTGTTATATTATTAACAACTTATAGAGACCAATGCATACTAGTATGTTGCATTTCCTATACTTACTAAGTCAAGATCCCACACAGATTCAGACAGTGCACACTTGCACAGATTACAATTTGTTTCTATGCACACATCCACCCTTTAATAATAGATGTAACGATTTGCAAATAAATCTTAATTTTTTTGTTACCGACCGCCCCATTACGGGAGGTTCGTTGTGTGTACACCACCCTATTTTTTACATTTTCGACCCCACCCTTTGTTGCAGTCCCTGCTGTCCTCAGTCGATCGTCTGTTCAAATACGCTCATGGTCCAACTTATAAAAGGTAGAAGGAAATGAATAATAATAATATTTTCGAATATTCAAAAGTAAAGTCAGTGTTGCCTGTTTAGGTAGGTTATTAAAATTAAATTGAACGTCCAAAAATCGTGTTTAATTTTTATAATAATTAAGCTAACGAAATTTTTACTTCAATAATAATCTTTATTTTTCTAAATTTTCCGGTTATTATTAGTTAAATATAATAGACAGCTTAACAATGGAATGACGACTACAGCTTTCTAATTATCACACCATACAGTATGTATATTTTTATTATTACCATAATTGTTTTGAATATTGTATGCGTTTATGCGTTCAGTTAATAACTAATTAAACATAATCCTTGTTAGTTTTCTTTGCGTTGTTGGTCAGATGATTTGCCAGCAAAAAAATAGTTCGTAGACATTGTTCAGATTTTTTTTATATTTCGGTTTATTTGATTTCATTTTTTTTTAATATAATCTAAATTACATAATATAATTTAATATAATCTAAAATACTTTAGATATTTTTTGTTCTAGAAAACGCTGAGTCGCTCTTTTTTTTACATTAAAGAGCCAATCCTAGAAACCTACTTTTACTTGTTAGATAGGATCTACGTGTTGTCTGTAGCTAAATTCCACATTCTGTGTATTTTGGTGTTTTGGCACCTTAAAATTGAGTATTTCCTAGTCAACGCGACAGCCGACAGGGTCGGGGTTGATGAGGACCACTACCCGTTGAATAACAGTCCATTTATGTGGCATCTGCGACGGTCCTTATAGGTTACTACACGTCCTTATACTTCATATTTAGTGGTATTTGTATATATAGCGGTTATACTCTAAATATACCTATCAGTTCATGTGTGGTATTCATGAAGAGGCCATATTCCATCTTTCATTTTATAAAAAAAACAGCAGTTTACACGTATTCAACTATCTCTCGATCATGTTTAATGCTTATGTTGTCCGTCTGAATCCGTTTAAACTTTAAACAAATTTAGCAATTAAGGTATACCCTTATATATAGCTCACATACGAGCAAGTTGATTGGACCAGCTATTTATGTTGTTGACACGCAGTTACTACGCTACTTACGTGTAATCAGCGGTTAGAGACTTAATTTTCTATACCTAAGTTATAATTATAAATAATAATATTTCCTTATTATCGAATTAATTAACAACAAACGAGTCCCTGCATCTACTAATAAAATTAAGCAACATGTACCCAATTACAAAGCCGTAAAATTCTTGAGATAAGCTACAATTTATTGTTGTCACCCAGGAGAAGAACCGCTTCATGTATTAGCGGGTCTGCCTCCCACATGATCCAAATTGGAGCTTAGTACCTAATACAAAACTTCGCTGCAGCGCCATAAATACATAGGTACGTTTACAGGCGGTGCTTGCAAAGTTAAATCCTGTTCTACGTATTATAAAGATGTACCTATTGCTCTTATAAGAATCCATACACAACTGAGTATGCTATATGACAATTATACTGTCGTGTCTAATGAGCATATAGTCTTTATAAATTATACTACATATAAATTAATTTAGCGAATGAATAGAAATAAAAGGCATCTATAATTAGTAGGTATACAAATTAAAATTAACCGTGTCTCTTTCTGTCCGTCTATTATATTTTATTACATTGTAAAGCGTTTGTCGACAATTTAGCTTGATGGGAAACAATGACACTCTATAAGCTTTAATACTTGCAAAATGTCTCCATAATATTAAAATAACCTTCGTTACAAAAGTACCTATCTACAAAAGATTGCCAAGTCACTTTACTACATATGTTTTTGTATCATCGTATATTATTCCAGTGTAAAATAATACTAATAAACACTTAGTAAAGCGAATGAAATAAATATTATCAAACGTACAATTGGCAATAACTAACTGTAACTACATGATAAAACGTCCAAAAAAATTTAAGGTGTGATTCTAGTAGACGTTATTGTAAGATCTAAATTAGCTACAATAGTTTATTCGGTTCAGTTTTTAAGAAAATTAAATTTTTTCATTATTATATTTTATTGAACAATAAAATATTTGGGAGTTAATAGAATATGTAATTTACAATATTATTTATCAAATTCTTGTTTTTGTACTACATAGGTATTATCACGTTCAGAATAAAACATTTATATACATTATAAGAGACATTTGTTGCCCCACACATAACATTAGCAGTTATTCCATTATTTATAATATCAACATTCAAGTAATTCTACAAATTACTTCATGAACATTTAGATATTATCTACATAGTATTTTCCTACACGCTATCAAGGACATAACGTACGCGTATCTACGAAAAATGAAGGTTGCGATACAATCTACATTTTAGCGAGAAAAACAGGTGGCCCAGGTTGTGCGTGCGTAAGTAATATCGACATTTTTATCAGACCTTTATGTCCTTCTGTAATATTAACCTTCTAAGAGCAAATGCCGACTAGCCGAGTTTCATGTGTTTGGAGGACATGAAAATATGGGAAAAACAACGGTAGACCTAAGCAAACTATCAAAAAACATTACAGGGTGCAAATAACAACGATCATGGCGTATGTAATGAAATCTTGCATCGGGATTAGTCGTCCCGTGAAGCGGCGCGCGCCGCGGCTGGCGAGGGCGGTAATCGATGGCGGGCCGGGACGCGCGCCCCGACGCCAGACCGACAGACGCCCGGAGACGCCGTGCCTGGCCACACGTCCCTCGCTCGCGCACCGCCATCGTCATCCTTCAATGTTTACTTATCGGCACGCCGCGAACAGCTGACCGACCGGTAAGTCACGTGTTTTATCTTTCTAAGCCTTCAACCATCTAGCGCCTTCGATTGACGCCACTCTCCTCGTTCCTGTCTTGCTGTCCTGCTGTTTTTGAAAATATTTTATATCTGGTCACCGCAAAACATGAAATCTTCGTTTGTGCATTGAATCGATAAAGCGCTGCAGGCCTAGTGTAATGCGTCTCGCTCGGGTCATAAATTAGGAATATAATGCTCCCTTGCTCCAACCTTCTCTATTGAATCCCTGCGGACTGTCGGGACGCACACATAGATGTGGGATTCGAATTCTTTAGCTATCTTTATGACTGGATGTCGAAACGGCAAAGCTTTTGTAATTTATCCTTTATGAGTTACAAAAGCCAGCGGACAAAAGGATCTGCGGGCGATTGTCGTCCCACCTTGCCGAATGGGCCGTAAAAGACAATGGTCGTTTTGCTACCGGTTGATAGTTTGCGAAAATATTTTTTGCAAACCAATCCTGTCTTTTCGCGTGATTCACGTTCGCTCATTGGCGCTTGTACGAACAATAGATAAATATACGATTTCTAACTCTAAATTTTCTGAAATGCTGGTGAGCCCCTATTTATTTTTTATTTTAAGGCGATATATGCTGGTAGATCGTGATACCTTATTTAATTTGTTATCCCTGGGTTAGGCTTTAAACATTGAAAATTTTCGAGTGTTGAATTTATACGTGATTTATTTTATAGGTGGCGTTGCCTACAGAGCGAAGAGGAGTCTTCGGTTGCTAAACTTTCAAGATATTTCTGAAGTCCTGAAGTAGCTTGCAATGAAAAGATTATAAAGGGTAGATCTAAAAATGTGCAGAATGTACGATATGATGAAAATGTATAAATGAGTCTTTCTTACCTATTTCAGCAGGTCCTGTTAGGATTCCAGAATGTTGATGAAGAATGAAGAAAACGCGTCGCCTTCTGTACGTATACTGAATGTATCCTGAGTGCCTCATTCTTTCCGGTATACCTTCAGTATACGTAACAGAAGATGGCACTCGTCAGCGGGCTTCCGGCTTCGAGACTTCGTGTAGAAACTTCTTAACGATGGCGACATGTGAGCTGATCTATTTCCACAATGCATGTTGTTCTTGTATTTTAAATGCACTCGTCTGTCACTAATTTCTTTACAGTCATGAATGTACACGTAAAAAAAGGTGTTTTGCAAAATATTAACATTATTTATTGTTACAGGTTGCATGAAGGAAGACTCGACGCCATTATCAAGCAATTTGTCTTGGTGATTTAAATGTAATTGCTCATGATAAGAAATAAATTATTATTATTGCTGTAATTCGTTTCCTTTTAATACCTGAACATGTTTTTTATATTGTAATATACAAATATTGTACAACATATTATAAAACACACACATTCAACTCACTCGGAAAAAAATATAATTTCATTATTAATAAAGTTACAAATTGAACTCTACTCACCTAAATTTAATTAAATTATTGAAATAACAATACATAGGTACATGAGAAATATATATTTTTTATTGCCCTAATATAACTCAAATATCGCTAAATACATATATACCTAACTGAATCCAAAACTTTGTGCAGGTACCTATATTAAAAAACAAAATTATCTAATGAGTATTCAAAAATGATTATTACATAAAAATACACTTCGATACATTATTACAATATGGCAATCAACTACTTAAAGTTCACGTGTAATTTTTATTTGTCTATTATTCCTTCATAAATGGGTCTGTTCATAGAACAAGATTCGGACAATATTTTCCATGATTATCAATTTTGTAAAACGTTAGTTGCGGCATGTAATTACAGCTTACTTGAAAATAATTAAAGATTATAAGTGGGTGCCCGTAAGGTGCTCGGATTCATGAACTTTAATTTTTAGTTACGTAAGTACATCTATCCATCTAGCGAAAATGCTCTTATTTCCAATTAAAGTACAAAACCGAATAAATTACTAGGTACTTTAAGATATTGTTATCAAAATGAATATAAAGTTCGTACTATCGGTATGTAATTTATTTCGATTAACCCACAAGAGATGTAATGTTCAGTATATTATATGTAAATAAAGCAAATAATTACTTGCATTAAAAAGTAAAAATTTGAAATAAACACGTTCATGACTTGTATTTACATACATATAATATAGTTTCTATATGACAAACAACAGTAGTTGACTATTACACTTTAGAACTAATTTCCGAGGTCATTTACAAGGTATAGTTAGTTATATGAAGTAGAGTATACACGTAGAGCCGGCGCCATGATCGCTTCCTGAGCAGCGGCGATAACTTTTTACGATTACGATTGCCTGTCAGTCGTGTAAAACTGGTTTTTCAGAATATACACACAAACATAAATACTGTTTATGTGTAGTATCGATGTCTAATGGCTACGATAAATCTTTTTCCTACCGAAGTTGACTTCACGACTAATATAAAACTACAAGCAGTTTCAGCCTTAGAATATTTGTCGCTTATAATAATTTATTAATAAAAACGCTACAATTACACGAACGCAAGATCATAAAAAACTGCAGAAACGATTGAGATATTAATCCTCAATATAGCAAATTATAAAATTATCATTTGCATTGTTACTTTCATTATATTACTTCACTAAATTGTGTGTCGAGTAAAATTTTTATAATTATATTATTATAATAAAAATAAGTAACGTAATTTAAATGTAAAAATTGTAGGTACAGCGTAATAGATAGGTACCTACTCCTCAAAGGCTACCTTATCCTACCATTCAATTTAAGTAGGAGACTTTGCTACGACAATTATACGTACTCGTACTATAAAATTGTATTCACTGGAAATCGCAGCTAATGAGTTAGGTTGACAACAGTAACAGGTAATAAAATTACGTTGAAAATATTTTTTTCTCATTTTATACACTTTTATTTCTTATCGTTAATAACGCCATCTACCAGAATATGACTGAACTTCTTTTAAGCGGTACAAACTCTGTATGACAGGGAGTGTGCAGGACTCGAGGTCGAGCATGTATATTATCTAAATTTAATAAATACAGTCTGTTATTAATCTACGAAGATACAATAAATTTCCAGAAATTGTGATGAAAATATGTGCTACGCCGTATACCAATTTTTTTTATGAATACGATAAAAGCACGCTTCCGACCATATAAGATGATAATTCTTTCTATAAGTAGTCAGAAAATTTGTAAATCTCTTATATTTATGAATGCTTTTGTACAGACTGTCGCTATATTAATGTACGCTTGTATGTACGTACGTTATCTGTTCTTAATTATTTTTTAAATTTAAAATCAACATACCTATTACACTCAATATAAAAATGTTAGTCCTTCAAAAATATTATAAACACCCGAACTAATTGTCCTCGTATTTTTTCTTCAAAATTATACAAAGGGGTATTGTTTCAAAAGAGAAAGTTCAATCCCTTCCGCGTTGGAGGTGAACCAGGAAGATATGAATTGTAACAAAAAAGAGAAAGTTCGTAGGTAAAAATATATTTAGCACAATCGACCAATGGGAGGGTTGGAAATGCGACTTTCTAATTTAGGCCAACAATTGTGACAATCTAAGAGCCATTTGAACGGCAGCTTTTGAGGGTGTGATGTAGTATTAAAGGAATTATATAATGCTGTATTAAATTTCATAGCGTGGATATCCGTACCTAGGAATTAAATAGTGTTTCTACAATCCTTGCACTGTGAGTGTTAAATTGATGGTTCATACATTTTAAACGAACTACATGGAGCTCGAAAAACACCTTATGAGCAATAACACGGTTGCAGTCAAACTTTTACGGTCATCAGGTTAGTACCTATTACATATACTTATGTTTAAAAAAAATTAAATACATTAATGATGTTTTATTACATTTATTACACATTAATTTACATATTTTTAAATATTTTCATTAATAGAAAAAGATTTATTTATTCACATAGTCCTGGTTTGACTGGTACAAAATGCCATAAGTTCCATTTTAGTTAACAATAATAAATCGCAAATAAATATAAATTTCATTTTTACATCTAAACATATTTACTTAATATAAAATGGAATCCATACAATTGGTTCCAGCTTCAGTAGGAACTCGCTTATAGCTATAGGTCGTGATACTTCAATGATAATTCATAAAAGGAGATCAATACGTATCGGATCCCAATATATGAAATGTTACTTCCTCGTATTTGTTGAGGTATTTGTTCTTGTTTGTTAAAGTATTTCTAACAAGACAGCATGGCCATATCGAACGGTACAAAATGTACTTGCTAACCCTACGTTTCTGGCAGTCGGCCATCGTAGCGTCTGATGGCGAGAGATCGCCTAAATCCGGATTTAGCATCTGGATACAGAAAGAGCAAGCGAGATGAATGTAAGTTTGTATGTGTGGCTGTGAGCGCCCGGTATCGAGCGGCCCGTTGCCATGGCAACAGACAATGGATTTTGGGTGCATAATATTTTAGGCTGCGTCGGGGTGCGGGCAGCGGCGCGCGGGGTGGGAGTAGATCGAGAGCGGCAGCCATCTTTAAAATTATATCCAGTTTGGACGGACTCCTTCGGTTCCAGGGATACTTTTTATATACAGACAGTAAACGAAAAACTTTTAACATCAGGTGGATATAAGTTACAGTTTAAGGAAAAACTTCCTCTACGCATTACGCAAAAGCTTGACTTGAGAGAAGCCTGAGTTTTAGCAATAAAATTACCCAATAATAAAGCAAATCATAAAAATCTAACATAATGAAACAGCTAATTGTAAATTATTATAATACATTTCATGCATATTTTTTTATTACAAGTTCGTTTTTATATTTATCTTCATAAATATTATATAACCGTGCGATAAAAACGTCGCATGTTAAAATTAATTCTACAACGAGTACCTACCTATCTACGACAAATGTAGTAAAAGTGGCTATTTATGACCATTATATTGTTTTATGTGCACTATTGTGATATACGTAGCCAGTATGAACCTGACGTGTGCCGAATTGTGTCGTAAGTCCCCATTAATATGGCTCTCACCACCGCCTCAGCGATTAAGCGATATTCCTTACCTACATTGCATACAAAGTTTTTTCTGATATAGTTCAATACCTATTCGTGTAGATTTTGACTTATACGAAATTTCAGCGTAAGGTAATGGTTGTTAGAAAAATATACAGAAATGTTTTCCGCCGGCATTCTCGAATTATGTTATTGAACTCGAATTTGACGTGTGCCAAATTCTTTCGTAGAGCCTTAAAATCCGTTCCTTAGGGCGTCTTTTCCATACCCATTTGCGAAAGATTTACACTTCAGATCTCTCGTCAAATTCCTTGCGAAGATATATTTTTCTTTCCATATATTTTCACAGGCAGTTTTGTGAGGTTATTTTGTATTGATAAGTATATATATGCCTAAGAAACAAAAACAACTTAATTAATATGTAATGATAATAATTATAAATGGGGGTTTTAGCAAAAAAAGTAGCTGATCAAAGTAGTGGGACCGCAATGGATGATTTGTCTCATCTATTGCGATCCGAAAAAGTGGAGCGACAAATGAGATTCCTATAACCAGCATTGGGGAGATATTATGGGCTGATTAGTAGTAGTAGTAATGATAATTGTTTACCTACCTCGTAAATATTGGACTATTAAATAGAACAATCAAGGCGTACTAATCGCTTACTCTACTTTTTTGTAACGACCATCGACAAAATACGTATAGAAAATGATTGAAATCGCCGCGCCACTAGCTCGGAGTGCGATGGGGTTTCGTATGGATTGGTGGAAAATATTGTCAGAATGCGCGAAATTCTGTTAGCAAGTGAGTACCTTTGATGTTATGCAATTGGCGCGTATCATTTTAATTTATGTTCTATTCTACATTCCAAGATCTGTTATTATTATTAATAATTTATTAAATAGAAATAATAACATTAGGTAGGTAGGTATATGTAAAATAATACATATGTTTTTATGAACGTCATTCTAATTTTAAAATATAATATAGGTACACTATGACAAAATTATTTATAATTGTTCAGAATAGGCATTGGAAGTTACACAAAAAATTGATGATTACCTAAAGTGTGGTTTTAAATTGAAGACGAGCACTAAGTCCTATATTTATTTACATTTTCTATATCTTTATATAAAATGCACAACACAAAGTAAGCAATGCAAAATGCTACTAGGTATTAATTCCATTAATTAATACTATCATTTAGTTCCGCTAAATTAATGCTATAAAAAAGCATTATTTGTATTTTTAATAAATATTATTTGTTTATTAAATTTCACCTAATTAAGAATAATTAGCTTTGAAATTTTTTACACAGATGGTGAACATTTACATAAAGGTCGAACCCTTCGGTCGCATGCTGTACTGAAACCTGTTAAACGGTCCATAATATTTGGTCGTGTCCAATTCAAACATATCACATAACACATTCAACTGTATCTCGTACAGATAGCAGGTCGTAAAACAAACAAAGTGCTCGGGAAATGCATGGCCGCTTGCCTTCGGGGGTTTGATAAAGTTTTTTTCACTTATAACTGTCGACGCTCTATTCGACTGTGTTCTATGTGTACGTATGGTAACGATAGACTACAATAATATCATGTGAATGTATAGGTTAACGAAGGCGAAGAGTGTAGCCGTAGTCTAGACTTTCGCAATGCAGGATGTGCAATCTTCATTAAAGCGAACTACAAGCGACCAAGAAATATTCAAGAATGATATGTTGCGAAATACGGCGATAAATATGTAGAAACACGTTATTAAAGATTTTTCATTTAATGTGTCGAAATTATCGAAAATTATACGATAAAAAAAAATCTTTACAAAATAAGAAATAAGTAGCTAAGTAATAATTTTCACAAAGTTACTAACTTATCCTTTAAGAAACACATCATTCTCGTATTTCATGGAACATTCGATCTTCATACATTAATAATATTACATACCTACCCAATAGATGTGTACCTACACATATTGGATAATATTGAAAACGAGATTCGAACCGATGTTTGATCTTTGATATCTATCTTTTTAAACACGCACTGTAAGACTACCTACGTATTTGGTAACGCATCTAAATCGGGATCTTTAGCCGTTTATCCAAGCGTCGAGTGTGCAGTAGCGAGCCGTCTAGACAAGCCCCGCTTCAAACGGTTCGGTCAAAGGCCCAGACGAAAGGTCGTAGAGGAATTGAAAACAAAATTCTAAATGTCACCCTACTTCACAGGGACATTTAGAATTTTTTTCAACGAAAGGTTCACAAATAACGCCCGAACTTACACCCTCTAGGTCGCATGCGGACATTAACGCGATTTTGTCTGGAAGTTTTTTTATTGAGATTTAATATTCGTATATTATTTATTTCACCAACATATACTTTTAGATAGTAACAACCACAACCGATATCTATTACTGTCTCTATTGAAGTCACAAAAAATAAATTTAAAATCTAAAATCACTACACGTAGGTGTAGACATTAAATACGAAATTTATTGTAGCAGGGGCTTACACGAATAACGAAAAACAATGGTGGTGTCTACAACATTCACTTTAACATTTAAATGTCTTGACTTTTAAATGCCATTGATGCTCTATACCTACCTGTGTTTCGATGGGAAGTGAAAAGTCTGTATAAATACGTACAACTGTACATCGTAAGACAAATTTGAAGTGGTCACAATTACAGTAGGAAAACTGTTGTCTACGGTAGGTAGGTATCGAAGTTACGTATAGAAAAAATCTATGTAGGTGTAATTTATTCAGAGTAGGGAGCCAGTAACAGTTCCGCGTACGACCCCAGCTTGGAAAATATGTTGAAGATAATATCATTCCAAAGGATCAGTTGCTGGCACCTGATGCCCCTCGTTCAGATATTTCAGAGAGGGAATACATTTGTGTTTTTTAATTTTTTGGGATTATGTAAATTAATTTGGTCATTGCATTTGACGTTATTTACCATCGTTAAGCTTGGTTTAGAACAAATGAAAATATATACAGCTGTATATACCTAGTATACAGCTGTAATGAAAATATATACAGCTGTATATACCTAGTATACAGCTGTAATGAAAATATATACAGCTGTATGTATATATGTATACATATTTCCTTTTGATTATGACAACTAGGTAAGATCCCTGGTATCTTGAACATTGCAATTCTAACCACGTTCCATCTTTTTACATTACATTGATAGGACTTAGTTCATTTCCTACAGAAGACACTCCCATGTTCCTATTATCTTCAGTTTTTTACATAATAATTCAGACAGCCATATAAATATTGTTAACTGAACATAGGCAATACGTGTTTTAAAATATATATATTTTTTTAATATTTTCAAAAATATTTGTATAGATTTAAATTTACAAAATCAAAACATCTTTTACATATACGTTGTCTCCTTTTATAAATATTCCCCTGGAATAAAATAGGGCCGTCCCTACTTAATGAAACGGCGAAACCCCGTCTAAAGCAAAAACCCCGTCTCCTAGTTATGAGGAAAATTGGGAAAAACTAAAAAGTGCCTCGTAAAATATCCGTTCCTCCCAACCTATCTCTGCGGACGAAGACTCTCGACGGCAACTCCACTCTGGACTTGATCCCAACGTTTTATTCTTAAGAAGGGACTGCAAACAATATTTATTTCATGTGACCTTTTGATCTATAAAAGGACGAACACGTAAGCGAAATATATCGAAATGATATCTTATCTCTCAAATATTACAGCAACTTAATTGCTTACAAAAACCATTAATTTGCGAAAATAAAGACTTTACAAACACAAATATACATAGATATTCAGTTATCCGCACTGTAAGTAGGTACGTATAATGTTACACACACATATACATGTAAGTTAGTGGGAATGAACGTCTTTGTGAGCCCTTCAGATATCCTCCGCTGACCTTTAAAACGTTGCGTAGATAAGTCTTTCCTAAGTAAAGAGATCCAACATATACATATCTACATACAATTTTGTATAGGAGATTTCGACTTTATTAACGTTTAACATCCAAAGGATTTCTGTCCGTAGTAATGAACATTAAAGAAACGTTTCACTGCTAATCACTGGTTCTCCACTAACTGCGGGTGAATTAGCACCTGTTTTTGAGGCATTAAGTAATTATTCGTCGTCTGTCGTTGGCTCTCTTTATCCCACCCTAAGGCTACGACAAAAACAAATGGCCACTCTAATTATGTTAATCTCAAAATAAAGTTATGCAACCACACTTGTACGGGATCCCTTCCGACCCTACCCTACTTATGAAACGTCATTTTGCGCACTCTCCCACTTCGCCAATATGCCATTACCGTATAAACCTACATCGTACTGTTCTTACAAGTTGATCCGTTGAGTTCATTGCTGATACACTACAACAATAACAATACGTATTTATATAGAGTTCAATTAAATACGAAAACGCTATACTGTTTAAAAAATTCGGTGTTATTTTTTCGCGGAAAACACTCTCTGAAAATAGAGTTATTAAAACTAGCTATCGGATGTATGGTATTATTTAAGTTAGCAACATTGCTTGAATTTTAATATAATAATATGTATGTGAATTAACGGGCGATTGTATGAATAATTAATAAATCATGTGTGTATAGATATATATATTTAACAGTGTGACGTGAACACTGTACATTATCTGTTTATAAGGAAGTAAGTATTATTCAGTAACTGTTCGATATAATGTTTCTAATATGCAGATAGACGTACGTTCTGGAGACTGTTTCATACAAAATATAGCTAGGGCGCGCGAGTCGAATATGAAATAGGGTAGGGTTGGAAAATAAACGGAGCCGCCTTGAGAAAATATGAAATTTTAAATACTCGCGTATCGGGAATGAGAATTATCTCATTAACGGGACCTCATTTTCTTATAAAATTGAGTGCTCTGGCACGGCGTACGAGGTTGCGCTGATTACATAATATATGTATCCAATACACTTAACTATTTTGCATATATTATCTACGCGAGAGTTTATAGTAAATATGTTATTTATATAAAATAAAAACTAATATTACAATATATATCATCATTACAAATAGAAGTCATGCGTGCGTTGAACTTACGGCTATTTGTATGACGTTGGTAACACATAAGCCTCCCTCGTCACGGACAGCATATAAATTTCTTTTTTCTCATATAAAACTCAAGTTGGCTTAAAACTTGTAAGGTTTAGGTTAGTACGCAATCCTTGCCAAAAAGAGAGTTCGAATTTGGCCCGGCTCGAAGCCGCGGATTACTTGCCAATATTTATTTCGTATCGTATCAGTATATTGACGCAGCGTATTGTTTTGCGAAGGATGTACGCATCTATATGGTAGATATATATTTTTCAAACTTGTACCCATCGCTCAGTATACAATATCTTTGTTCTGTTTCTGATCTTTCTTTACATTGTTGTATCGCTTGTTATATTTTATAGCGTTAGCGCTGAATAACAAGGCAATTTGTCTTTAAAGGAGCTCGCGCTGTGCAAATTGTACAATGAATATAAAGTCGCTGTGTGCATTCAGCACTATACACGGCTCTACGTAGAAGTCTCATGAGAGGTGTTAAAAATCTATCTGCTCTCATCTGTCCGTCGTCAGAGCGCCTGTATCGTGTAACCCCGCTATACACCGGACTCTGAGTGTATTGTTATATCATACTACATGCATTATACATATATGCTTCTCTGTATTGCACACTTACTTATAACTGACGTGCTAACATGTATAGCATAAGGGATAACTTTTCCCGATAGGTATCCATCTGCACACATAGATAATATCGACAATATTTTTTTGTATTCTAATTTTTTTGAAGTATCTCAATTATCTATCAATATTTTGATATACTTTTTTCTTTCTATAATTTTTTTTTCTTTCTATAAATTTTTAATATTCTAAATATTCATTACTCTCTTAAGAGTGTAAGTAAGTTTAGTAAATCCGGCAAATGCCTACATATTAAAATAGTATCGACTAGCCGCTCCCGGTAATAATGAATGTAAAGAATTCGGTGTTCATTCGAATTTAGAAGATAGAAAAATAGTCTGAAATCAAGGTAGATATGTGAAAACTGTTTTTCAAGTTGCAGACTGTGAGAACAGACGTGCTAACGTATCTAGCTGCGTTCATACGCCCGTCGACAGGGCGTGGTTTGTGTCATGCATCGTGAACTGTAGTCGATGCTACAACTAGTATTTTATTATTGAAACACTAAGAATTTCGGCAGTGGATATTTCATTACGATCTCGTGTTTACGTATATCAACACTAATGTTATATAGGGCAAAGTATTTTACAGTATCTATTTTATTAGCTATCGTTCCAACTATTCCTTACCTAAGTGTCATAAATAAAATTTGTATAGGATGCGTCATTTATGAGCTAAAAATATTTCTCTGAAACAAATGTGCCAAACGTTTGGGTATGAAGTTTTTCGAATGCCATTTTGAAAGCTTTCCGGTACGGAAAGCTGAAAAGTAAACGATTAGACTATGGCTACTGAATTTTTCCGAATATGACCGTTGCAAAAGATATTTATTTCATATTTTGTAATGAAACATTACCACGGTAGCATTTGCATGATTTATTGTATACTTAAACGTGTCATAACATACGTATAATATTGCTGAGCTAGCTATTTTGTAGTCCGTACCATACGGGGACGATGGGCGATACAGATAAGGGCTATCTACACAAATTGTGGGCCTTGTCCCATTCGACAAATTGGGTGCATTTCTGCGCAAAATTTTAACGCGCCCGCCTTCAAAACGGAGCTAGTTAGTTTCGCGATAAGGTGAGCCTTTTGAAACAATGGAAGGTATTTCTATGTTAAGTTAATGTCTGACGTACAATTTTGATATGGCAATTCCGTTAAATTAAGATTAGGTACGTGCTACTTTTCAGTCTTTCTGCAGTTTGTCCGTCAACTAACCAAAATGAGTGGCCGTTAGTATTTGTTCGTTCCTTCAAATGAAATTGCACATTTACACACATACTTATACTTATACACATTCAAATTTATTTAAATAGATGTGTATATTGATAGAGCGCTATTTTTAAATTATTAAAAGACATTACACACACGATAAATCACGTACCCATAATGTTGGGACTTCACTGAATGTTATTCTGTAGGTGTAATGAGTTTGTATCTATACAGCTTTTTTGATTTTCTTAGAAAGTTCTCGTAGCGGCATATAATATAGTAAGTTTAAAGTGACATCCACGACGGTTGGTACAGCCGGCTGCGATGTTCTCTGATAACGCAGCCCCGATCGACAGATAAGCTGTGTAAACAACCTGTATCAAAGGTAGGGCAGTATTACCGTGATTTTGATTTTCACACGGACAGATTATTTCATTGCGTTAAAATTAAATACTTGTACAAATTTCTAATTCGCACATCAGGCGTTTGATAGTGATCTTCTTTTTTAAGCTACTGTAGTAGTAAAACTTCAGAAAGATTCTATTGTTGGCTTCAGAAATCTTTTAGAAAATTTATATGAACTCGTTTACTAGATACCCATCAGTACAAAGAAAAATCAAAAGAAAGTTGAAATCTTAAATTTATCTAAGAATGTCCCTTAATGCCTGTTTTTAATTAAAGTTGGATTTTATTTTATATTGAAGCAATAATATCAGCATGACTGAAATATCTTTTAATAGTCGATTGTATTTTTTATATAAATATAATCTTTAAACAACAAAACTATAAGTCTCTTTGTTTGAAAGTATCCAAAAATTTCTCAGAAATTGTGGGCGGCCTATTTGTGTGATGCAGAGAGCGGGAGGCGCGGAGGCGTTGCGGGTTTTGTTAAATTGGATTACTTCCCGTTCGTTATAGTCTCATTCCAATATTTTTTCCACTGCGCAATTTCGCTATTATGTTGCGATACTTGTTCATAGCTCAATTTACCAGTGTTGTCATTGCTTATTGGGATTGGAAGCTCCGGAACATAGATTGACAGAATTGCAGCACTTTGTTTGCAACACATGTTACGAATGTGGTGATTAATATGTTATAAAACAATTACATATAATCATATTTAACTCAGTATATGAAAAATGCGCTGAAGGATAATTTTTCAAACGAAACACATTTGCAGATTTGTTAAAAAACCAATTAAATTATTTTTACTAATTACTATGTGCATAATTATCCCGCATTTATATAAAACAAGTAAATAACTTCCAATTATTTTAGTCGGCAAAATTGTTTTGAAAATCAAGGTTCGCTCAGATAAAAATAACCTCAAACGTATGACGTTTTACGATATGATATTTTGTAATTCAGATTGTCAATCACATGGCAATTAGATACTACTACTCTCTATACTATCATCCAATCTCGTTTTTGGCAAAACAACATGCCTACGTTACTATCTATGTAGATGAATTTAACATTATCTTTTACGAGCAGCAAAATCACGGCCCTTGTCGTGTTTGCGTACAGTTTACGTAATAGTATCATGCGTAGAACAAAAATAGAGCTCAAAAGTTGACGAATTATAAATACTTTAGCGGACAAAGTCAAGGCCCGTTGTGGCCCATAGATTCGCTTTCCTGCCTTGATATATTTCTCGCTAACATACATCCGAGTTAAGATAATTTGGACTTTCTACAGTACGCCTTAAAGTAGAAATTAAATTAACTCTATTAAGGACGTTAAGGTACTAAAGTTTTAAAGATAGTTGTTGGTAGCCCCGGCAGAACACGGGCTGATGACAGCGCGACCGCAAGAATCGCTACGACGAATAATCGCTACACGTTTTATTGGTCGTAATTGTTGTCATAAAATGGTAACAAAAGTTGTTTTTACGTTCGGCACGAGAGGCGTGTTTATCATCTCGTAGTAGATGTCTATAACAAGTCAGACTAACACGACGGTTATGGTGGGAACGTATTTTACGATTTTTTAATTGTCTACGGTTCTTTTCTGAGGTGTCGCCCTAATTTTTATTAACAACAATTAATTAAGCACCTCCATCAATAAATTTTTTAACGGTTTCGGAAATATCATAACATTTTTTTTTTGATTCTCAATAATAATACAGTTGTTGATTCTTAATATCACTGTTTGAGAAAACAAAAATTGCAGTTTATCAAAATTAATGGCACTTTAAAATTCCCAATGAATAAGTAGCTAATGCTATTTGTAGAATAATTTGTGGAACTGATAAAATGAACACAGTTAAATATTTAATTATGCTTCAAAGAAATTACATTCGCGAGACGCCCCATCTGTGCGCTTCCAGTCCAACATTGTAACACTTCCTGGGAACAAACCATAGTTGAATAAAACTCTTCTAATCAAAATTCTATTGCGATCCGTCTATGTGTTTCTAAGAATATTCCCGTGAAGCTATTAATTTACGACCGTTGAATAATAACTAATAGATATTTACTAAATATGTGTATGTGAGAGTAAGTCCCGTGGCTGTATGTAACACATGGTAAGGGTCATGTTCTGATTTGTAGGCGTAGTTCGACGTCCGTCCTCGGGCGCCAACTGACTCACCGACTACGGCCGATTGTTCAACACTAAATGTCGATGGAATCGGTAACTCAAGCACTTTATGGCCGACTTTGATAATATATGGGGCGTTGCGTAATTCTCTTTAGTTTCGCCCTAAGCGAACACAAACGCAAATATTGAATCTGGACACGGCGTTTGAAGATGCTTTATTACCCATAGTTCTTCATTCATCTACATTTATATAATTTTATGTGGTGGATTTTAAAATATGTCTTGCGTTCCCACTAACACGTTTGATGTTTCCAACTCTTTCTTTATGCAGATAAATAAATCGCTAAGCGACCTTCGTGTTCCAGACGACTAACCTTTTTGAAAGTCACCTCAGTTTTATCTTACAATTAGAACGATCTGACCTCTTTATTCAATCAACTGGGTATTTGACCGTTTACAGGTTACTCTTGTGTCATTGTAATAAAGTAGAGAGATATGTGTTTCATGAAAAGGATGCCATGTCAGCATGAAGACAAGTTTGTAGGTATTATGTTAAATAATAATTTCGCACGCCCACAGCTTTAGATTGTCCCGCGACACCATAAAGAAGACGAATATGTGATTTTTGCTATGTATCTGCAATAACAATAAATATTTCTAGTCATTTAATCGTCGGCTTGGGATGACTGTTGGCGCTTTATTTTTTTACACTATAACAATTCCCGTCGCTCGTTAAAAAGAAAGATGAGCTCTAACTGCTTCTTTTTATGGACAGTAAAGTTGCTGGCACGTGTCGTGCGTTGCGCGACACTTCACACCTGATAAACTTAGAGTCGACCATTTTAAGGCCACTACAAATATACACGCGTTCCGCGATGAGATATACCTATATTTTACAAAAAGTCTGACATTTACAATGTACATGTTTTTGTGATATTCGTGGCGGTACCGCTACGTATATAATTCGTTATTATATTGAATCTAGTATATTTTCATGCCATACCATCTTGGTACAGCGAAGAGTATCAATAAACTCATCAACTGAGTACGAAATGTAACGAATAATACTTTATTTTCATCGTAACTAGCTCTAGTTTCCCACTTTTCCTCAACCGTATAACGACGACCTTAGTTTTATCTATTTATAAAAATGAGCACCTCCCCCACATCTACGGCAAGTTAAAGTATGTACGTAGATCGCAATCATATAGATACAGTATTGAGTATATCGTGAACTGAACTGACACGAGATCGAGCGCAGGTAGGGAGTCAGATATCTTCGGTTATAAATAGGTAAACAGCGTAAATAGAAGTGGTTGTATCGGTTCCGAACCACTACTAATCGATACGCTACATTCCCGCACCCATACGGTATAACTCTGTGTAAAGTAGTAAAGGAAAATAAACCTTACCCATTGGGGTATAGACGTCAATTTTCTAATCAAAAACGTTAAGTGAAGGTAAGCTCATGATACACGGAAGCAAACACGTAAAATCGTGTACATGTGTGCGTACAACTAGTTAAAAGTTAAATACCAATATGCCGGATCTTCTTTAATCAAACTAATGGAAATGGCAAAGTTTTACGGCCCATGTAATTTCTTTAGTTATGCTACTTTAGTAGTGAGTGAGCTCGAGTAGGAATCAGGGATGCTATCCAATTACCTCGATTTGTACAGTTTTTTTTGTACAAAAGCATTGTTTTTGGAAACGTATTGTGTTTTAGTTTTGATTCAGTGAAAAAAAACAAATTACATATTCGATTCTTTAGATATAAAGACATAAATGTCTATTAAAATAATGACTTGATATCTCCATTTAGGTAAGCTAAATTTATCGACATTGAAAATTGTCTTTTGTTGTAGGTAGGTATAAATATGTACATATTATTATAATGTAGGGATAAAATTGTTACATAATATAGCTTCCCTGCATAACCTCAATAAGTTCGTTGTTCAATAATGTACCAGATTTATTTTAGAATACCTTATTACTGATATTTTTTCCATTGTAAGTTTTGTTTGAGACAGGCAACGCGGAAATGTTATAGCCGAAGTTTCGTCAAACGGAGTACAGGCTTCTGAATAAAATTCTAAAACTTTTATCTTTTCCGTAACAAGTTCTGCTCAGCAGATAATAATCTTTTTGTTTTTTGTACTTCGCTGAAGTTTAAGTGGCTTTTTTACGTTACATTGCCACTGATAAAAATATAGAGTTCGAATAGTTATTAAT
This sequence comes from Agara michaeli, assembly GCA_018245675.1. Classification (NCBI taxonomy): domain Eukaryota; kingdom Metazoa; phylum Arthropoda; class Insecta; order Lepidoptera; family Hesperiidae; genus Agara; species Agara michaeli. The sequence continues at coordinate 18,955 of DWDX01000039.1, read as the reverse complement.
ATTAAGAAATATTATAATGTCGTATATAAAAGCATATTTAATCGTAATTACAAAAGCATTATCTGGAAATAAAATATAATTATGTAAACCGAATACAAATATAGAGACCGATCGGAACGCGGACTTATTCTGAGGTAAAAAATATGCGCGGGAATTACAATTCTTTTACGATCCAATTTTATAGCATTTTTATGCTTTTCCAATTGCCATCGCTTGACAATCGGGCTTGTGTAAATTCTAGCAAAATATGTGTGTGAAGAGACCAAAGCCATTAAAATGCAAATTGAAAGTTAATTTACTATACATTACGACGCCTATAGGAGGTCTTTGCAACATGTCGGGTAGCCGGAATATTTTGTTATAAGGATATATAATTGTACACACGTACTATATTATGTTAGATTATTATTAACAGATAGGTATATTATGAATACTCAAATGTATGTTAAGTTGTAAAGATGAAATCTTTGAATATTAATTAAAATACTATTATATTCTAATAGCGTGTTCATTATGAGACGTATGTACTTGTATAAATATTTATTTTAGTTTTAACTCTATTTATATTATGTACCTATAATGAAATCTAAATACACAGCCTTACGGTTTTCTAAAAAAACGATTTCGACGTTACATTAGATGTTGCTATTATCATTCAGATTATAAATGAATATGTGTAAGAATTAATGAAATCTAATAACACAATGTATGTACGCACGAACCTATGAGAAATTGGTAGAAACTTTGTTGTAACTTTGTTGAATTACGCTGTAACAACTTGTGCAACATACTTTCATAAAATCTTGTTGTAAGAAAACCAAATGCCAGTTAAATCTTTGTTTACGCAAACGCGACCATCATAAATGTCACTGGATTTAATCATAAAATCTAACAACAAAAATGTCGATTACTCAGTAACAAGATTCATTTAGGTGTTCAAGAGGCAGTTTTACCGAGAGTGCACGATTTCGCCCAAATTAAATCATTAGCTACACCTGCTCACACGAAGCTTCCGACGCGTTTCGACTCAATTAGGAATCTGTATGTACCGTAACTGCTATATTTGCCTGTGCTTGCTCGGTACTTATACCTGCCAAATTTATTAAAATATGCAAACCAATTTGTATCCTTAGACTGTATTTAGACGAAACTTTATTAATCAATAAGTAAATGTTTTGTTTTATATATCCAATGTAGGATGTGGACAAAATAAGAAGGTAATTACTGATAGAGAACGCTTGCAACAATAAATAATTCATGTATTAGATTACGTAGTGTATAAAACATTTAATTTATTTGTTTACTCGATCTGTCTAGATTAGCACGGTAATATAATAATATAAAATAAATAAACAAAATAAAATATATCTACAGGTACATAAGTAGGTAGAGGTATAGCTAGTAGCTTGGCTATTAGTTCAGTAGTTAATAAACCAGACCGTTAAACCTCTACTTGTGGATTTGATTCCTAACCAAGACATATATACATAAGTGTTTAATTAATCTGTACCTATGTATTAAAAAATATAGGTATAGACCTATTATAGTAATAGGCGGGTAGGTCGGATCCGATGGCCGTCTGAGAAACGTATTATTAGGTAGGAACTCATATGTTATTATTATTAACGCTTGTGAAACAATGGTGTGAAACAAAAGGATTTCCTGTTACATGTAAATACCTTCTCGCATCTGTATACAATAGAGCGCATGCTAATGTATGATAGGGACAAAGCTTTAATATAGAGGGGTAATAAAATATTTGAGTGATTTTGACACGTTGCCGCACGAAACGAACGTCTACCTGCTATAGGCAGGCACTGATTAAATCTGTGGTAATATTTCTTTCAGTTCGTATCAGAGTTCAGACTAATTTGAATCCAGGGAACTAATTCATTACAAACAAGTATAATCGAACGATTAGTTACACGCGTCCACGAGGCTTCGGTTTTATATTTATTGCACCCCACATTTTTCCAACCGGGGAGTTTTTCTTAAAAATATTTATCCAATATACACAATCGGTGCCGCCTCATCACTTATGAAAAATCGTTTCTCCACGAATCCTCTATAAAAAGCTCATTCCAAATTAAAATTAAGGTCTAGCGTAACTAATGAAAATAATCTTATATTTTCTCAAGCGATGACCCACAAGAATAAACTTTACCACAAGTGAAAGAGGAATTATTTTCGTTCCGATGTCGGCGTATATACGACCTGTTACGAAATATCGCTTGTCAAAATAACTGGTTGTTTTTCAAGATCCATTTGTGCGGTGTGCTCCGCTAGCACTGAATTATAGGATGTTAAAAGAATAACATGTCGATATTTTAGTCGTGTTAGATAAACCGTTAATGGCCGTATAAAACTCGTAGGCAGAGTTACGTAATGAGATATTCCGCTTGTAATTTTATTTTCTATACAATGTCTAGAAGAAACTGAGTACCTGTTATTTGGATAAAGTTATTATTGTTCTCTTATATTATTGCTTTTACAATAAGTGGGTAATGATTATTGCTTTATTGCACAGATGGGTATGTTATTTCTTTCGATGGTAGAGTTTAATATATTTTACAAACGAAACAAATTATTTTAAAGTGCGCATATATTTATAACAGCAGACTGTTACGTAAATTCAGAATAAAAGTAATTATCAGTCTAAGCCTAGGTTATGCTTTTATTATGAACTTTTTACATTTACTCCGTTTCGGCTGTAGATATCAGCGAGTTTCCACGATATCGCCTCAACGGCTGCCGTATTTTAACTACAATATGACCCTCTCGTTTCTTCCTGTCCTTGAAAGTCACAACGATATCTAAACGAATACTTCCGTTCATGTAACACAAAGTATCTACATCTTGTATTAAAATGAAGCTTTGTATGGGAACTATAAAATTGTATTAAAAAAAAACAAAAAATAAATATAAAAAAGAACATTGGTACTCAACACATTTTAATTATTATAATACTAAATAATATAAAGGAAGAGTAGGTAATACGCTCTTAAAAGTTAAGTGAAAATTATTAATACTAATAATTTATATGAAAAATATTGTAAATGGATATGTATAAATTTGCAATACAGGGCTAGTAAAGTTCAAGGTTTTCATTGCCAGTAACACAGTAAGCGAATTAAATACCAAGCATATAAAAATGATATTTATATATCATTAACGAATATTTCGTTGTTAAAATATGGACAAATCAATATTTCGATTACTGAAATGAATCCTCCCTTCACATATATTACGTTCTTTAGACATTGTACCTACCTTCATAAATTACGAATAGTTATTTAATAACCGTCGATTAAAGTACTTTCTTGTATTCGTTAATAAAAATATAAAGCAATGTTGATTTCGAGTTCTATTCGATATCCGTTTTTGTTGAATTATTGAGAATGTCCGTAATTATCTAAAAATGTATGAAGCAGTAATAGAACGACAAATTTAACATTACTTTGATTACTAGTCAGAATTAAAATCTTGTCATAATTATTGTTTTCTCAAATTATTAAATATCCTACAAATGGGTATATTTTCGGTTGTGTAATATTTGATAAATATGTAAGATAAGATTAGTCGTAAAAGCCTACGGACCAGGAGCTATTTACCATTTACCGAATGCTTACCAGTTGGTAAAGTACACTAACGTGCGGCTAACGTACACAACTCCATCGAGAGAGTCCATTAACATCGGGCGTTATTGGAGTCGTATTTCGAACCCGGAGCCACTTCGATAGCCGCAACGTTCCATTAAAAGAAACCATAAAATTACATTATTATGTGTTAATAATTTCAAGAGAAAGAACGTCCTGTCAATTCCTCGACTGACAAATTAAAAATCCGTATCCGTTTTGTCCGGTAAATCTTTTTTATATATGTGCCGAGTAACATACGTTCGGGAGTCAAAAACAGAATTACAATTTGCCTCGCTGAGGTGCGAAAGTGGAGCCATCGAATGAGTGGCATGTTTTTGTTACACACGTTAAGGTTATCGCCGACTGGCGAAAACAGTTTGAACAAACATCTAAAAAAAGTGTACCCGACATATTTCAATGTGAAAGATAATTTTCCGTACACCACTGCGTCGAGGCAATGAGCGCTTCTAATAACTTCCAGCCAATTAACTGCTATTTTGACTGATAGTAATAAAAAACTCAATAAAGACTTCACTCACTAATTTTAAAATATATTCAATAATTAGAGTCCACGTTGAAACGTATATTAATTTATGCGGTTACCTAATTAACGAAAAAGCTAAGAGTCGTGTAAAAAGACTAAATGATCATTTTTAACTCATTATATTTAACAATAATGTTTTGAATTACTTACTCCTTAAATTTTATATACAAATTATTCTAATATTTTATATGACGTTGAATAAACAGGAATTAGATAGGAATCAAGTTATTTTGCAATAAAGACACAATATTATAAGTTGATGAAAAATTAAGTAGGATCTATAGGTACCCCGCGTCACAGGCGGAGGCCGAAAGGCGGACTACTCTTGAATGTCTCATAAAATTAGTATCTAACTGCCAATGCGTATTATCAGACCCGTTCTCCGGCGAACTGAACTCACATGAAGTCCGTAGGTAGTTATTAAACCCTTAAGATTGCACCTTACACCTTATTAACATCGGTAGGAATACAGGTATGCAATCATTCCGGCCTTTTTCCGACTTTATAGTTACTGATAAGCGTGCTTTAGGTCAGCTTTCCGACGCCCTTATCAGATCGCTTGAAAAACTTTATGGACATTTAATACTTATTCAGAATTCAAGTGAGTCGTCCTCGCTTCTATAATACGCACGTATTTACGTAATTAAGTCCTTTTCCTTAAGGCAATAACCTTTATGAAATTTCAGCAAACCATTTATGTCGCATGTAAAGGGATGGATAACTGCGTTTCTTCATTTAAATTGCGTCTATGTTGTTATTTCGAATCAAATTGCACAACAAAGCGCCGTAATATCGAATTAACGCAATTATTTAACCAATTTATTCCATTAAGTTGGTACTTTTTAATCGCAACAGGATAATTGCCAAATTACAGTAATGTTCGATACATTGTGATATTTAATATGCGATCGCTACAACTGCGATTTCTATATTGGGAACTACCGCGTCGTAGTGCTTGAATTAAGTAATTCTGAGCCACCGCATATTGCTGGAATAATGTTCATTAGCGGGCTGCGGTATTTTGGCAGATAAACATCGTATTCGCAAATCGATCGACGTTCTTACCTTCCCGCCAAGCCCTGCGGGTAATACACGGTACATGTTTGCCCGACAATCAAGTGGCGTACTTTATGGCCACAAGCCGCCAGTAACTTGCCGCAACGAGCCCTGGCTCTCCGTTAATGAGACAGCGACGTTTTAGTGTCAAGTATAACTCGGTACAGGAAGAGTGGAATCTAATGCATAGAAAAGATAAAATCGACACGTTACTAATATTTAATGAGTAACTATCAAATTTCCCACACATTACAAAAGGGATATAAACTAGAAATTTCAGTAGCATTTTTTTCTGTAATAGTAATTTTCATGTTAATTACGGAACGGTTAATACAATGATTATATTCAATTGTATTCTCGGCTTAAAAGTCTCCAATTACGTAAGAGACAGCTAATTAAATGTTCATAAATAATATCCTTTCAGTAAACAACACAATATTTTCTGCCTTATTGTAAACGATTATAGATAATAAATAAGCTAATGAAACTAAAAATACCAACAAATTAGGTAGTGTGTTACTTATCATATTTAATATTTTCGCAAAAAAGCCAACAAGTAGCCGTATAGGTTATACATTAACCTAAGTAACTAAGTAGCTTAATGTATGGCATATATCTTATATACATATTTTATTTGTACATAACTGATTTATTATCACCGTCTTCCTTAGAAAAGGTCTTTGTTGGGTAAATTATTTACTTGCGAAATGTCATAAAAGTAAACTCGACAAATGGTTGACCGCAATTCGAACTTGTACCTCGCATAATCGCGCCTTAATAGTATTGTCGCATAAAAAATATTAACATTTTCTGAACAATGAGATAACTGCAAAATTACATTGGATACTATGTACCATTTTCATAAAAATATATTACTTAAGAAAACCAAAGTATTTTATGAAGCCGTGTAGTACGGTCACACATTTATACTAGTAATAATCTCTACTCTACTACTTACATAACCCTAAATCAATTGAGGCCTGTTGTGTTATTGAACTGTAATCGAGAATGATACTTGTGGCTACTCAAAATACATTTTGAATATCTTCGAACGAGGCACTTAATAGTTTATGTCATCCATTGCGAGCTCTTTGCAATTGGCTGTACGACTTGATAAATGTCTGCCATCTACGTTGTGTTTATACGAATCACTTTATTTATTTGTGTGACAAATATTGAATGATAGCTAAGCATCAAACCTTGTAAATGTAAGATACGATAAAAATAAATAATTAAAAGGCGTGCATTTAATGAAGGAACTTAAATATGGAAATGGACGGAATTATCTATCAAGGCATTTATATACGGCGCTTGTGATGGTACGCGAATATGTATGGAAATGTAATATTGTGAATCTAGATCCAGTAGGAACGGCTAATGTTATTATAAGTGATATTTATAGTTCTGCACTATAAATACACCACTTTATCAATCTATACAGGCGTTTTTTAAAGAATAATTTATAACGGGCCACTGTTTACATGTAAGAATGCATGTTTACGTGATCTTTGCTTTTAGATTACATACTTTGAACGTACACGTATACATTTTAAGAAAGCTTCTATTTTCTATGCACCAATGATAATACTTTAACACGAATCTATTGGATATAACGTACAATCATGTCAAATTTTCTTTTTGTGTCGACAATCAGAAATGATTCAAAGGACCGGTCATTTGTTGCGTGTAAAAAAATTGTAAGAACATCGCTTGAATATTCTCACCGACACAAGAAAATATAATGCATAGAAAAATTCTTTCTTGTTATAGGAAGGCGGGAGACCCACACGTCGCGTCTGCCTACATATTTTATTGACCCCGCGCGCTACACAAGAAGTAGAAATATCAAGACCGATCTCCAGATACGAAGACGGCTTGAGTATGTAAAGCAGACAAGCTTTTGAACAAAATAAATAATTGAGAATGTTGTAAGTTATTTATCAGAGTTATAACATGTTTCTGTAAGTTCGTAATTTAGAAATGCCTTTTGAATATGGATAAGACGTGTGTCTTACTGTATACAAAGATTGCAATAATTTGTAAAACGTCCCCTTTGTCCATATTAATTGTCAAAGACATAGGTATGCTAATTGATTTCTCTTCACTGCTGTTTTGCTCACTTTTTCTTAATCCTTATATAAATGAAGTAAGTTATAAATACTTATTATAGGTAATAAAATGTTTATAACATAACTATATTGTATTTCTCAAAAGTTCTTTCATTGAATATCTGTCATAAGCAGGTAGATATAGGTAGTTACTTTTATTACCAAGCACCAAATAAAAATAGATTAAAAACCTATGATACCTATATTTATGTAATATCATTATGTCAACTCAATTTATTTAATATCTTTATTAGAGCTGGAGAAGAAAAACGACATTTTTAAACTTAACATTTTAGATTACTATGCCTTTTCCGTGCTTCATTTTGTTATCTTCAGATTTATTCCCTAAACTTCGACCCCCAGTGTTCCTGGTTCGTACTTTACGGCGTATCAGTTGGTGCGGTATTCCCAAACTGCACTTCAGAGCTCCGCACACACACCAGCAAACCTTCAACGCACTCATGCTTAGATACAGAACACGTGTGGATAGTACTTTCACGTTGATTTGATTGCAGGGTTCGTGATATTTGATTGGATGTTTATTTAAAAGGCTAGATATAACAGTTGGTGCTCGCTAAAGATGAAGTAGTCAGGTGTAAGTGTTTAATGATCAGCTTATATTCTTACGGTGAGAACTGTAAGAGGAAGGGACATTTTTGTTAACTTTTTTTAACGTGAAAAGAGTAGCAAACGAGTAGCAATAGTCACAAGTGGCCATTGCGGCCCGTGGACACCTGTTATAACCCCTAAAAAGTCTATAGAAATGGGCTGTTAGTCTGAATTCAGTCAGTAATATGTGTTAATAATTATTATTTGGTAAGTATTCATTAATAACAAGAGTGCAGGAATTAGACTGTTAGTAATACTAGTATACACGTGGACTGAAATATTGTATAGCAAAAAATATTATATATAATTATGGGAATAATATTACTATTATGATTTGAACATAAAGAAAGAGCATTACATTACAATTATAGGACTTTAACAATTTGTTTTTCGTTTTGCAGTTAACAAACTTGTTGATGGTATCCTGGGATCAAGAATGGAGTACACGAGCACATTTTCTTTATTGCTACTTCAAAATAGAGGTTACGGTCCGCAAATATGGTCGTCCTTTATTCATCGTTAGCACTGCTGCATGTACAGTGTACATGCCATGAAAATTTATAGCCTATAAATAATATTAGTAAAGCCAGATAGCAATCATATTAATGACTAAGATGCCTACATTAAATTATATGAATATCGTTTTCCTATTTTGATAACCAAATAAACTATATGTTGTAACTGAACTTATGTTTAACTTAAGTAACTTAACGTATATAGTTGCGCAAATATAGTGGATATGCAATATAAATTAATATTGTTGTACCTCGAAAATGTACGTTTGTTTACCACTTACATTTATTATGTATTATTAGCGGCATGACGCACGATTTCCTTATACAATTCTTAATTGACAAAGTTCAATGACAATTATCAAATTGCGATCATTATAAACCCAGAACGTCGACTTTTCAAGGTTGTCTGTGCATTTAAGGATGAGCGATTACAGCCATTTGTGTCATTGCCGTACTCAATGGGAATTTTAGGTACCTCTATTTATTTTAATATTACACGGCTGTTGCTTTTTATTGTAATTAAAATAGTATATCCAAGAAGTGACTGGCTTTTGTTATAACGTCCAGACCCATCTTAATAAAAATATTATACCTATAATTTTTGAGAGGTACATGACGTGATACTTGATAGTTGGAAATTTAAATAATCTTGACATTTGACAGCTGCAACCCTTTCTTAGGTACTCTTATAACTACGGGAGGCGTGGAGCATCTGCCGACACGATGCTCAGGTTGGGAGTGGTTTTGTTCCGTAGACCTCTTTTCCCGTCTGCTAATGAACAAAATCAAGAAGTTCAATCACCGGGCTCATCGTCATTATATACCTAAGTAATATACCAAACGGCCAATGATTTTTGTCGTAAACTTATCAATGTTGTTTTGTCGTATCCTGCAACCTAAACAATTGCTAATCCGCAGTGTCCGAGGATAATAAACTAATTTCAAAATATACCTACATAAATATTTTGAAACATATTTACTTATATAAAATAATGAACATGTTCCTAATGTATCTATCATATACCACGTTAACTCAGCCAATAGAAATGTACTTGCATACACAGCTACCAGCTTTCTCGTCTTGTGTGGTTACAAGATGAGCGGGCCACTTTCCTCCTAAAAGTTAAATATATATCGTTCCTAAATTGAAGGGCCAGGTATTAGCGTGCTCGGAATATATTAACGTAAGAGCCACTTAAGAAAGCACGCTAATGACGTGTAAATGTTCCTACCGCTGCTTATTTACCGAAAACAATTTGAATTTAATTAAATTAGTCACTAAATGCTTACTTTTAATGAAGCCGTAGTCGAGGGGCTCATTACAATTGAATTGTGTGAGTGTTTAATTTTTAATGATGGTTAACATTAGTCGAAGTTTCCATTTTGTATGGTGTGAGTGGAAGAGTGCTTAGATGTTTCCCTCGAGAATAGGTGCAATGATACCTAGATAATAATGATACTAAGATTACAATGATAACGATATTAGAACGTAATGTTTAACTAGTCATGAGAGGCGCTAGTACTTCAGTGCGTCCTAGGCGTTTAAGAGTTTTGGACTAATTGAGGTACCTACCTTCCTCTTATTTATATAACATGTAAATTGTTAAAACTATTATGAGAACCTGGTTTTTAGATAGCTCTATGCGACGTTTTGCCTTCATCCTGTGAAGCGATCAAGACTTGAATATTTATAAACTAACAATATAGCTTCTGTGGAGGATAGAGTGCTAAGGAAATTAGAATTAATTTAAGTATGCATTGTGATTGAATGAGATTTTTTTATATGAATCTTGTGGTGCATCATTTATATGTAGGCAATATAGCCAAAAACTTTATTTACTGCAGGTCGATATTTGAAATATATTGGATTTAGAATATAATATGTTGTTACTTGACGCGGCTTTTCCGTACGTACTTGCTTTTGTACACCCGGGGTTGGTTACAAATGTAAAATAAAAAGGAATGCAACATGTGTTTTGAATGCTCTCCTTGAAATCGACAAATCGTATTCCACGTGATTTGTTTAAACCATAACCACTGTACTCATTAATTCAGTTAAAATATTAACGCAGGCTTTTTTTATTTTGTATTGAGAGTTAAACAACTGGAGTGCGAATCAAAGATTCTCAAGTAGTATTTTATTTCTATTTAGAAGAACTGACAAACATAGAAGCAGGTCACTCGATTCAGTGTTCAGTGTAACACACATACCTATATCGAATTCGATCTAAAGTAACTAATTGATTTTGTTTTTTTTTGTTTTTAATTATAATTAGTCATTTTTTGTTATTAGTTATACACCCACGCCTATTTCCTATAGGGGTGGGCAAAGACTACTGATTCCCATCAACTAAGTTATTGGTAACAAACTAATTGCAACACTGTACCTACCATTTAAAAAAAAACTACCTGACAAATTTCTTCCGTTTACACTTTCATCAAAGTCATTATCCACGTTCGTCTATTAGTTGTACTCCCGGCCTAATCTTCCTCTCATATTCTTCGTAGCGAAGCGTCTCCCAGAAGTCAACTTCTCGCGCTCGTCAGGAACATTACGTGAAGGTTTGCGAGCCGCCGCGGTATCATTATGGTTTTTAATGTTCCCCATATTGTTCCCACGAGTAGTAGAGATTCAAATGTGTTGAGGTCAAGATATTATAATTCGTGTTAGTGAGATATAGTGTAGATGACGGTGTAGAAGTATTGCCTGCAATAATTATATATGTATCTGTCTTTAAATAGTGAACGCAGGGTCACCTGGCTCAAAACGTCCGCTGTGACCCATAAACATTTAGTTTAATATTGATAAGCGATTAGAAAGTGTTCAATTCTAACTATATCTAAGTATCAAGTACATTGACACTTGTCATATCTTTTAAGTAAAATATTTCGTAGTTAACTACTTATTCTCTTTCTTTTTAATAATTCATTATATCGTAGAAGATTTTGTTGACCAATACAGGTATTGGTCACAAAATTACATTTAATAATCACAATGTTTAATCAATGTTAAAAATTACTATTAATATAAAAATGGAAATCGTGTAAAAAATATGTAGGTACACTTAGTCTAGTATACGTCATGAATTACCTTGAAAGATAAGAAAAAAAACGATTTAGACTGTTTCTTATGTCACTATTTAGTTATTTAATAAAGGAATCTGAATAGTAGGCATAAATTGTTCGAGCATTAAATATTTATAAATACGTTTTTAACAGTTGTATTACCAATTAGGTGTAAATTAAATGGATAGAGCTACTCTTTTACAAGGAAACATGGAAATATTTAAAAAAAATCACCTATTTATTATAACAGGTTTTAATACTTATATCGAAACTCGCTACATACCTACTCATATTAAAAATAACAGGCGATTTTAAAAAATCGTTAAAAGTATTAAATTCACACCTTTTAATAAAAATAGCTTTGGTGGGTAAAGTACTTACAAACCGGAACATTAAATTCATATTATAAACGACTAATAGTTGCGAAATTGTATATTTTTTTGCGTTTAACACTGTGCTTCAATAAACTTACTTAAAAAGTATACCTAGTTGTTTTATTTACGATAACTAAAATCTGATTTTTATTGCTTATTGTGTGTGTATATGGCTGGCTTTATACACATAAGAAGAGCCAATAACACTATTGATATTATTTAAATGGAATTTTTGTTCAATTATTGCCAATGCTGCCGTAACACTTTTTCAATGAAGTACCAACGTTGTAAAGTTCCTAAAATCTGAGTTTAAGTCGTTTGTTTTACGATTATTGCGTACTTCGACGTTACGTATCTTTTGAATACAAATTCGAAAACAAATACACACGAAAGGGGAACACGATATTGTAAAATACCTACACGCGATAGTGGGCCTTCCGTATATTTTTTAAAAGACTATTATCGCGTTAAGTAGCTCGTAGATAATTTACGATGTTAGTCAGTGGCATCACATAGGACTATATAACTTTTAGATTGCTAGCGATACAAAATCCTAACATTTTAAAAACATGCTCCTAAGTATGAGTGTATGTTGGAAAGCATAAAACGGGACGGGGATAAGAAATTAACATGTGTTCCAATATAATCAGATAATCAAAAATATTGGCTAAGATGCTCATCAATACCTATAATAACACAATAAAACATTCGTAAATATTGCTATAAATGGTACAAAATAATTATAATATCTAATATTAGGTGTATAATCAAATGTGTAAATAGCACCTATATGTGATTGGAATGTAGTACTTGTTTTATTTTATTACTTAAATAAGATATTAATTTTACTATTATTAGTTTAGTAGATGTTAAGGTGAGTTAAATCAGAGAAAACGAACTCACCCGCAACGTAGAGCTGATCGTCTCTACACAAAGGCGCACTTTAAACGGAAGCGTTTGAAAAACACACTGGCCTTTTACTACGTGACAAAGAGAAATACTGAGAAGACGAAACTTCGATAGTGAACTATTAACAGGCAGTTGGATACTATTATTAGAACAATAGAAGTAGCTCAATGGTTGCCAAGCGAGACCAATCCATACGAGAGCGATTTCATCAAGAGATATATAGCTTTATTTTACTTTAAAATACCTATCGACGAAGTGGAAATATTTGACTACCGGCCCGAATTGTTATCGCTTAACAAACTTCGCTTTTCATGATTTACCTATCTATTACCTACAATGATTAACATTTTAACGGTAGTAACGAGCTGTTAAATATTGGGTGAATACCTTTACAGCTGTGTGAATTTCTTTAGTATTTGGTATCAAGGTTCTTAGCATTATGTTATAAACAGCTGATACGTAGTTCATATGAAATTTATACATCTTTATTGAACAATATGGAAATATTTTTTGTAGTTAACCAGGTAAGTACTGTAGGCAGTATAATATAATATACAATGGTAACTTGTAAAATTAGAATTGGTACTAGTTATTATAGATATTATAGGTAACGTCCAGGTACCGCCTTAATGGTGATACTGGTAACAATTCCTATAAGACAGTGGTCTTGTAAGACTGCGCCCTCTATTACGAGTTTCTGATGTTGTTATTTATACAATAGAGTTAAAAACCAGAAAAGAATTTTCGAATAACTATTAATTGCTTATACATACTTTGCTAGCCAAATAAACTTTTAAGAAATACGATTATTACAGCATCATAATTTAGCGCCATCTGTACTTAACGGGTGGAACTACGTTCTTACAGCGCCATCTGTTTTCTTCTCTTCGAAACCACTCCAACTCATCTAACACTATTGCTTTACTGTTCATCCGCATACATAATGAGTGAGAGGTGCGTATCTGGCATTTTTGTAGCAAATAACTTTTCCAATATCATCCCATCGTTGATTGGTGAAAAAAGGACTGAGTCAGTGAAATTTCCCGGTTGCACCAATGAGAATGGAGAAGGTGTGAGCAGAATGGACGGCCATCTTAGTTTAGGCGGAGCTTTCGTTAAGATCCTCCTTTATATTCCTGACGTATGCAGTCATTTGAGTTATGGTTCATGGCGTCTCCGCATAGAGCTGAGCTTATTTTAAGAAAACTGCTGAGAAAACTATTTCGTTTTTGTTCCAATATCTTACTAAAAATGTGTTCAAATGCTTTAACGCTGTACCTACATTAGATATTAATCTTCAATATATGATTGAGATGTAAATATATTGGAAGAAAAATTTAACAACTCCCATCAGTAAATAAGCATAGAATAAAAGCATAAAAATTTGAAACATTCCAATTTTTAGTGTATTGTATCTACTCGTGGTTTACAAGTGCTAGAATAGATGACCTTGTCCTTAGTCAGAGGCAAGTTCATTGACTAAAATACATCTTGTATATAATTTATGTTTCATTTATGGGAACAATAACAACTACTGAAGATTTGATCGGGTTAAAAATACGTCACATTTAAGTGCAAAATATTACGGATGCAATCGAATCCGTCTCAAATAAAAAAAATACAACACTTCCTCGTCATCTATATGAATGAAGAAATATGTATTTATTTAGTCATTCAAAATATCCATTGACGAACATTGTAGGCACAACAGGTGACCGCCGCTTTACGAGGCGCGTGCCCACGAAGTGGAGCTCGTAAAAGCGTTAATAGAACATTATAGTTGAACGACCTGTTTAGTTTTATGCTGTTTTTAACAGGTACTCATCTCGCGGCCATCCCTTCGTCCTTCGGGATCGATCAAATAAGACATTACTCGACATTCTTTACTTGCACGGAGCTAGCATCAATCCATTCATTACAGAATTTGTTAATACATAAAATATATTGAGTACCTCTTATTCTACATATAAATCACGCACAATAAATGTTCATTTAATAAAAAGTTCTTCATTCCATATTGGTAGAGTTCTTATAATATACAACTACGTCGGTTGGAAGGTAGATACAAAAAAAATTAAAATCTATATCTAAACGACTATCCGATGGTTAGTAGGTCAGTGACCCTGACTGCTGTGCCAAGGGCTGTGAATTCACTTCCCACTCACGAAAAATATTTGTATGATCAGCACAAATATGTATTTGTTCTGTATCTAGGTGTAATATTAAATAAGTAGCTGTTAAGAAATTTGTATAACTATGTAGCTTATCAGTTGTCTGGCTCCAATAACAAAGGCTTTACATACTTAGGATTCAGAAAGACTTGTAAGAGGCTAGCACCTACCTAACACATAAACATATTTACCGGTAGCGATTTTTTTATTGCAAATAGGCTGGCATGTAGTGCTTCAAAATATGCGTATAAATAAAAACCCTTGGTATGGTTTAAGCTTATATTACTTACAATTTACTTTTTAGAAGAGCTTTTGTAATTTTTTGCCTAATGTTCGTTCTCGCACAATTCGCTGGCGTGTCGCGGTTAGTAGAGATAAGTGTCATCCAGTTACATCTGGAAATAAAATGGCGAAAAGAATTTCTGCCAAAATGCTCAGCGCTCATTATCCACAGGCCCTACGGAGGCATCGCTTGCGGCTACAGAATCCCTATTATGTTTTCGCTGACATCTGTTCCTACTAGTACTTATATCAGAGTGAATAAAAGATATAACATAAAGCCTACTAATTTTCCTACTCACTTAAATCTTTATAATATTTCAGAGTATACATTATATCGCAACATAAAGCTATTTAATCCAAGTACATTTCACCCTTTAGGTATTTACGTGTAAACATTACTCACATAGGTACCTACCTACTTTGTTTATTTTTTACGTTCGATATACCTAGGTAGGTAAAATTCAGCACCTTTATGACATACAGAAATGTATAATCAACGACGATAATACTATGTTTATTATATACTCGTATGTTACTTGTTAAAATCATTATTTATTTATTTTTACAATAGTATATATGCAAACATTACAGATTAATCCAAGTCGTTTACTATGTCTGTACGAATCTTTCTACTGTTTTGCGAAAAACAGCAGGCTTAATATGCTTTAATACCTTACGGGTCCGGTAACTAATTGGGACTCTGAAAAAACTGTAAAATAGTGAACCGTAATATAAATGTAAAATAGTGAAAAAACTGTAAAACTGTAAAATGTGAATAGATAATTAAGCAGAAGTGCATTTAATTTAATATTATCATCTTTATCACGTTGAAGAAAAAAATATACCGCCAAATAGATTCATAAAATCAAATTTGTCATAATCGATCTTATCGTATGAGGATTCGAGGATGATATTTTCTCGCCAAAAACCATAGACATATCACCACCATACTCCGACTAGTAGTAGGTAGATTAACAGACAGGTGTTGTACAATAAATTTATTCGTAACTTTTCCTACATTTCGCTTTTAATTTACAAAATTCAAGAAAAAAATTGAGCATCACTTGAATAATCACGACATAAACTATTCACAAATTTACGTTTAAAATTATCCAGACTTTAAACATGTACGTGGGTGGATTTATCAGTGGATATGCAAATAACGACAGCAGACAATTTGAAATAAAGGAATCAACGATGTCTAGTGAGAGCAGCGTGAGGGCGTAACTTTAACGAATCGTGACTGAAACCGGCTACCGGTCGATGGACTGTGAAAACATCAATTCCATCTTGCAAACAATATCTCTGATCGTTAAATGTATCCATCGGCACCTACCAATACCGCACGCGATGTTCTCCATAATAAAATGGTTAATATCATTCGTTCCGTAGACATATGTGTACAGACCATGACTATTTGATGCCAACATGAAATTCTTACTTTATTGCCGTCGATTCGCCTAAGAGTGTGGAAAATCGAAAAAGATAGATGATCGAAAAAGATCTTTGCCAAGGTAATGTTGTGTGAGATATTTATAACTTACAAAATCTTTATATATGAATGTGATAATGGTTTTTCCTGTTCTAAATCCCTGAATTACGCAGGCAGGTGTACCTACAGTTTACGTAGATGCCGGCTGATAATTAAAACAATTGAATATGCAAAAGCCTATTCATTAATTAGTTTCGTTATCTTTATGCATACAATATCTCATTATATTGTGTGAAATTAATGACTAATTATTACAATTACAACAAGGAACAAAAACAAAACAAGATAGCAACGATTCCTTTATGTGTAGGTACTCACGCGGTTACTGCTCTAAGCTATGTGATTAATTAAAATAACTGTTTAATAAAGTAACGTATTTTAGTTACGACTTTATTTTACAGTAATTATTATGAAATTCAAAGCTAATAATGTCGACGACCCAAAGTTATTTAATTGTACTAGTTACGTGCTATTTACCTACGCCTATACTATGTATATTTTAATCTTTTTAAGATTTTCTCATATTTTGTTCTACATCAATCATTTTAATTATATATTACTTAAAGGAAAATTGTTTTTGACTTCTATTAGTATAGGTACCTACCTATATTAGGTAGTACCAAATTCTAAAAATAGTTTCGACATAAAAATGTATATTGATATAGTATATAATTTACGTAGCTACATCAATGTTATACTTTTCCAACTAGTAAAATTGACATTTCCGTTGGTTTGTAATGTAAGCGTGTCAAATTAAGTTTCAGTAACGTTTTAATGGTATTATATAATTAAACAGTATTTTAATTGTATCTACTTATTTTATTTTGTTCGTCTTTATTAACATAAATACATATGGTTTCTCGTTAAACTAACAAGTATTTTATAACCATCATAAATCACGTTTCATGTGCTTGAACACCTTGTAATGATCGATTAACACAACGATTGTACACACATCTTTAAATGTAAATAAAATAAATTTCAAATGGTGTTACATGTTGCCCGATCTGACTTAACTATCATAGAAATCGAGTAATAAACGTTCACCTGTTATATGGAAAAATAATTATTATGCTAAACGTTACAGATGCAAAAAACGATTTTGAAATAAGTTAATTTTCTATAACGGTGTTAAATAAGTAGTTTATATGTGGAAAGTCAGAATTACTAAATTGTTTACATATTTATTTTTCATGCCTTAACATATTTTAATAGACATCCAAAACATTCTCTCACCTGGCAATAATTTCATTTGCGACGACATCCATACGAGTACCATAACCTCTTGGGGAAACCTGAAAACAAAACGTACGAGTGTTAATTCATAAAAAAGTAATGTGAATAAAACATAACTTACACTTCAATTTAAAACGGTCACAGATAATAGTAATATACACGAAACACGCAACGATTGCTCGCATGTCGTGTTTGGTGTGGTCAGACAAAATGCAGGTAGTGTACTGTGGATCTATTTATTACGATGCGCGGTGCATCCGAGCGCGCGGGATCGTCGCCACCGTCACCCTCGACGCCTCGTCACCTGGCCACGATCCGTCACCAGCGCGGCTCGCAATCGCACCGTAAAACCCGTCTGCCTCTAGTCTACTGTTTTTACGACCCGACCGATGTCTATAAAAATAACCGTCTCATATAAAACTGTGTACACACGCTATTATTATAAATGATACCGCCTTTACGATGAATGAATATTTACGTTTTTATTTCAAGCGTTTATTGCCTGTTGTGCAACTTAATAGCGCACTTGAACTTGGCGGGCTAGTGACACCGTTTGATCCAAATCGCGTTTTATTGTTCTGCTCAATGGACGCACGAATTTTACGATCGTGTCGTAATGTGTGACGTGGTTAATATGTGCCGGTAACGGATGGCGCTGCTCCGGCTGACTCATGTCTCATTTAATACTCCGTAACTTTCCATTTCTAATTCGCTCTGCGTAACTTTATTCGCACACGTCTCGCTTCTATGTATTTCAACATTTCATCTCACATCGTAATTCATTGGGATGTGTCCAAATGGAGTTTGCGTTTTTTTTACAGCCGTCATGTTCGAAAAAACCCATAGGACCTTCTCGGCGTCACTGTATCTATTTATCTCTATTTAATAATATTTTTCCCTTGGGTGTTTTATATTGGATCGAGGGAAAGCAACCGATCCTTCCACTCAGAAAAGT
>DWDX01000038.1:0-48243 GCA_018245675.1 Agara michaeli | reverse complement strand
AAGCGCGTCAGGTTTGCAAGGACAGAGATATTTGGCACTCGGTGCTTTCTGCCTACCCCGTTAGGGACCTGGCGTGATGATATAATGATGACAAATTGACAATAACAAAATGACGAAACAGAAGCTAAGGTTATAAAGGAAAAAAAAAACAAAAAAAACTATATATTACGTATTTATTTTATTTATTCAAAGGTACAATATATTACATCGTCTGCACTTCATTGCTCTCCAACGTACATCACAATCCTTCGTAGTGACTAAGCAAATGATCAGAATGGTAAACCGGGTCGGAACCCTACACAAAATACAAAATTAAGCATACACTTAACATCTACGTACCTAAGTTTAACTCGGAAGTCAATACTGTGGTATAGGAAGTAATACAAATTTCACCATGGCATGTTGATTAAATAAAGATTATGCGTATCTCATAAATAATGCGCAGCCATTATTGAAATATTTCGATAATAAAAATTTACTGTAAACACTAAAGGAAATATTTACAAAGAAATGTCAAGTATCTCATAACGGAGAACAGATGTATAATAAGGTTATATGTATAACATAACTCGGTTTACGTTCTTTCTACTACTAGTAGGTATTATTAGGATTCAGACACGTCTGATAAATGGTTACAAGTAAAGTAAAATAGGATGTAGTTTCCGTCGTCCAGGAGGTCAATGACTCGCTCGGCAGTTAGTGATCATACCCGATTCACTCCCATATATATTAAGAAACGCTAACGCCTAGCTAGAGCTAGAGCTAGATCCTAACTCACAAATGAACTATGAGCATACTTTAATATCACTAAGCACAATATACCGAAGTATATGTCGAACGCGTGCCATTCCACACCTCGACATTAGGGCATTTCGATGCACCGAATAAGCTGAAACTGTATCGCCGTAGATTTAAAGGAAGTAAAAAATTGCTAAATTACATCTAAATTTAGAATCGTGTACATACTCCTATTAAAAAGATCTCGAGTAACTACGATGCGTAACACCCTTAAATGTAGAAACATATTGTATTTATTTCGTACGTAGGCAATAGATATATAATCGGTAAATGTCTATTTTATAACGAGATAATTACGTATAGTGTCTATTTGTTACTGGATACAGATTTGAGCTAAATTACTGTCGCATTTTACATGTCCTCACCGGTACATTATATGAACACATGGCAATGTTACACATTCGTTGAGAGCAGACCATCGTTACAAGCTACTTTGGCAACTCTGTGGACGTACGCTGTTGGAAGATGTCGGAACGTTTTGTGCTCGGCCGTGTCGGTGAATTCTGTCGGTGCTCGAAACCAATCGATCTTACAAAACGGAGCATACATATTTTTTTTTTTAAGTAAACAAATACCACGTACAAAATTAGGCCTCACTAAAGTAAATGCTTTGTCATGGAATACGAGTGAATACACCTTACAAGTAAATATACGAAGGGAGAAAGAACAACATACTTTCTGTACAAATAATTTTTACCGACTATTACAGTTAATGTTAACACACGACGTAGTCTTTTGTCATCGTTGCACGAATGTATTAGTTCAATTATAATTATATGTATGTAATACGTACTTACTATTTAACGCACGGCTATGCGCGGTGCGTTTTGTGAAACCTCATCTCCGACTACATTGCTAATCCTGTGGCAACACTCTTAAATGACCAATCTGAAAGTTACATAAATATATATATAACTTATATTATTAAATAAACTACAATAATTAATTATATTAAAAAAGTGACGAGTAGTTAAATATTATAAGGTGTTCATGTGTAACGTGACGCCGCAGGATTGACGGAACACCACGTGTCGATATTCCTCGCTCGCTCAGGTACAAAATACAAGTTTCCGATCCTAACGTTAATCACGCACATCAATAACGCCAATCCACTCGGCGGTACAATATCGTCGCCTCGTTTTATCCATTCGAATACATCTAGCTTTGTTCCTTCGGGTCCTTAATATCCAAATACGTTTAATATAAATATATACAACATACACTACGAGAAGATCCTCATCAAATTTAGTGACAGAAATGTAGTGTAAGCACACAGTTTTATAACATACGATAGTGAGACGCACGCGACCATGTCTATAAGTTACATTTTATTACCAGGCAATACGAAATCGAAAGTCGAACAACTTCTACGGGTCAAACGATCGTTATACAGAAGACAATAGCGACACTCACCACTACGCTGAAAATGGCACTATATCAAATATTTATTCGTTTACTTCTTAATCTCACGAAATCTCATTAATAGCCCGCTAGTTGCAAGCCGCGGTTCGACCGGTACTCTCGAGTGACCTTCGCGGGACGTTCGAGGAACACCGCGGACACGAGTGCGGCTAAGTTCACACGCGGGTGAAGAATTGATCGTCCATTTAGCAACGTAGCTCGCTTCGACGATACCGAAGCGAGCGCTCCAAATCACTGGTACAGAATGCGTCGCGGCGTGGGGGCGCCATTGTGTTCCGTCGCGAGCGGGCGCCGACGGGGCCCGGCGCTCGCGGCGTCAGTGGCGGTACGGTGGGTGCGGGGCGCGGCGAGGGTCGCCCTAGAACAAACCTTTCTTTTTCTTGTCCTTCTTGTCCTTGCCGTCCACGGTCCTGCAACGGAGAGCGAACGTGAGATGAGCGGGAGTCGAGGAGCGGGCGCGGCGGCGGAAGGAGGACGGGGGTACCCACTCCTTGCTGTTGGCCTCGAGCGAGCGGCGGCGCAGGTCGTCGAGCGAGAGGCCGGTGTCGCGCTCCCAGGCGGCCCGCTCGGCGGCCAGCGCGCGCTGCCGCTCGTCCAGGTCGCGCGCCTGCGCCTCGAGCGCGCGCCGCGTGGCCTCGTGGCGCCGCGCCAGCTCCGCCTCCGACTCCTTCAGCTTGGCGCGCTTCTCGCGCACCTTCAGCTCGAACACCTGCACCCGTAAGCGTCACCTCTGTCACTCTCCATATTTATTATAAGCGAGTTTATCGACGTCGATCGCTTCCTCGATTGGTCACCGATGATAATTTTTCCAATCGCACATAAAACTACTATGCCTGTGGGTGTACGATACGTATTTAAATATATGTATTTCTAAAATTGTCGGGCTGCACATATTGTTTGACTACTTTTGGTTTTCTAAAATATTGACATGTACTAACGGTGACCATATAATTTCGTGAAATCGTTAAAACTGATCTGAACAATACGAAACGAAGTATTTTACCGGGTGATTGTAAACTCCGGGTTACTAAATAAACAATTGGGTATAAATTGGGTAAAAAAACAAAAGGGTCGGACTAAGCTAATGTTAGTGCAATTAATTGATAATGATAATTTTAATATTGATGTAATATGGATATAGTTATACGAATGTATAAGGCAAAATATAGATTGATCTAATAATTCTGTAAAATTAGAAAATGCCCCCGTAGTCAATAGTTTTGTTTTTGTCTCTACATTATATAAACAATTTTCAAAGCACCCGACCTGTTCCATCTCACTTTCCATTTTCTTCATTTTAAGATCATGTTCTCGTTTTTCCTCTTCCATTTGAGCCAAAGGATTCCTGAGAACAAATATAATATAAAATTACTTGCATACAAAATAAGACAATAATTAAGTCAATCACTGCACATTAGTACCTACTTGTACCTTACACACGAAAAGAGTTACATGCACGTGCACTCCCGGCAGTGAGCGTTAGCAGCGTTCACTTTACAACAAGCAAGTACAAGTGATCATACAAACATATATTAAAACTGTACAAATTAATTAACCATTAATGAGGGAATAGTGATATACTATTTAATATTTCAGTGACATTTATTAGTTATTTAATAAAGACAAGAACTACAACTGTACATATTATAAGTTAATTTTACATCATTGACATTACTTAGTCTCAATAACTAAAAATTGTAATACATATGTGGTAATTTATTCAATAGTAATTTATTAAGAGTTTCACAAATATATATCTTACTAATATTTTAAATTTTATTAGTGTGACACAATTTAAAGCTTCTAACAACAAAATACATAATTAGATACATACATAGAGCTGAAAATGGCAATATTTACCTAACAAATACGTAATTTGTGCTATAATGTACTACAGGTATAGGAAAAATATACTACCAAATCTATATAAAACATATAATATTGTACTCTTAACATTATGCATGCAAACTAACATAACCCCGTGCTGTAAGATGAAAAATGTAGGCAATGGTAATAAAAAACACACAGAGGATATTGTGTGCTGTGGAACTTACCACACGGTTATGAAACTGTTCATCAGTCCTTGCGGGCACAAACTGAACACCAACACAACCATAGTTAACGTACAACACGTGGCCGCGGCCGCTGTCTACATTGGCATTAATAACTTTAAAATAAATCTAAACAAACGATATACGAGTAGTTATATTCATTAATCATCATGACAAATGTTTATCGATCAATCGACTTTTTATGTACTATATTATTTTGTTTGTTTTATCACCTTTTATTTGAAGGATATATGAATATTTTTGTTTCAACATAATAACACATCTGTAAACTATTAAAACTTGGCGATGAGCTTTGTGTCGAATATCAAGCTCCTAAAGTAAATCCAACTGAAAAAAACACGCTCATGAAATGTACAAGATTTAAAAAACGTAACATCACGCCTGTAATCCTCTAAGGGGTAGGCAGAGGAGTATAGTACACCCCAACATTTCACCAGTTACGTTTTAAGTCCCACAACATTTAAATGTCTGTAATAACTGTTAAACGCTGTAGCACACATATATATGTATAGAATCATTTCCTAACATGACACGCGTGTTGATTTAAGGGAGCGAGAGAGTGACACACTGTTTATTGAGAACGATGTTTTGTTAATAAGATTGCATTGCGTGCAGTGTGTCACCGAGCGATACCTTCTCCGCAGCACGTTACAAAGGAATCATTGAACAATAAATTGTTATTAATGCCACTGTAGATGCGCGTGTACTGCAAAGTTATTATGATTCATGGCATTTGATCATGGATGTTTTAAAGACTGGCGTCATCGCATCCCGAAAGTATTTATCGCTAAAATCATTTTAGACATTGACATATTGACCATAGTTTGTATGTATACATTGAATGTTTTGACAAACGGTATGGTAAAAAGATAGTTAAAACGATCCATGTCAAATGATAATGGTAAAATGTTAATTGATGAATTATATTAATAGTAATATTCCATTTCTGCATGCCCAAGCACGAAACATTTAAGTAATAGAAAAATGTATGCAGCTATTGCGCACCTCTATTATATAGTGATAATGAAATAAAATCTGTAGCTCCAACTGCGACAGTAATAAGAAGAAAGTACAATCAAAAGGTGACCAGACATGCAGCAATGAAAAACGTTACAACACTAATAGTTTTCATTTATCCAGAATAATTCTTTTCAAATGACAAATTTA
Organism: Agara michaeli; assembly: GCA_018245675.1. Taxonomy (NCBI): domain Eukaryota; kingdom Metazoa; phylum Arthropoda; class Insecta; order Lepidoptera; family Hesperiidae; genus Agara; species Agara michaeli. The sequence goes on along the minus strand of DWDX01000038.1, from coordinate 42,784 downwards.
GTTAAATTGTAAATATATAGGTTTAAGTCTGGTCACCTTCATGTGGCGACGACAGTAAAGAAACCAAGATATTTAATATTCCAAGTCGTTAGTAGTTGTCAAAGTTAATTTCGCCAACCCCGTCTACATCGGTTGTTAAATCTCACCATGCCTCAATAATGTAACTAAAAATCCACTTTAAGACATTGATTTTGAGATAAGCCATTTAAATTTACGTTATAATTATCATTAGGGCTTAAGAAACAAATTCCATAGTGAAAATAATAATATGAGTATCCACAAGTTAATTTCCTTACAAAAAAAAAAACTGAAACAGAAAAAAATATGTAAAAATGAAATTTTTGAAACCGATCAGAATAGGAGATTAGGTTAACTTGTGGATACCTATACCTAAATTAAATGAAAATATATACCATCATGAAATAGTAAATCCTGAGAAATCTGTAGACCGAGAGATACACAGGCCATCTTATGATAAGAACAAATTAAAACTGACAACAAGTTCTAGAGTGCAATGCTCATTGGACTTTGAAAACATGTCCTAATTCGAGTCTCGTTGGACTTCAAATCATCTCTGATAGATGTGAAAGGCTATAGATCGCACACCTAACAGAGATTGGCTACAGCGTCGAAGACTCACCATGAAATGGCCCGTATAGAATGTTGACAGATTAGAAACGAAAGTGTGAAGGATTAGAACATACTTGTTGGAGTTAATCCTGTGCGGCTTGCCGTCGTGCGAGAGGCCGGCCAGCTTGCGGCAGCGGTAGTTCTCGTAGTGCACGGAGCTGGTGACGTCCTTGAGGTCCTGCAGGTGCGTGCGGATCACCATGTTGCGCAGCGCTATGAAGTCGCAGTGCTCCAGGTTCTCCACTGAAACATTGTCCAACTTACACTTTACGATTGTCGACATTTTAATGTGAGCCGATATAAAAAACGTAACATCACGCCTGTAATCCCCTAAGGGGTAGGCAAAGGAGTGTAGTACACCCCCACATTTCACCAGTTACGTTTAAGTCCCACAATGGTGAGCCTCTTGCCATGCACCAGACACACATCCAGATTCTGAGTCACTACTAAAAATTCTAAATTAGAAAAATCCAGCAGTACCCAAACCGGGATTTGAACCCAGGACCTCCCGATCGGCATTCGCGCTAGCATCCGCCCGACCAACGAGGCAGTCGCATATATATTCATGTGAGCCAAAATATATTCACAAATTCAAAGATTCCAAATCGTTCACTTTAAAATCTGCTTATATGTATTATTATTGTATTTAAGGTTGCATTGACATTTTGTTGTTATTATGCGCTTAATTTTACATTAACACTGGTACAATGCTCTTTGAAAACGATTTATCATAGCAACTGTTAAAGAGCTAATATAATTATTATTTTATTGTTGAACTTTTTTCTTTCTTTTAAAAATAACCCCCAATAAATATTATAGTCAATCAATACATGCAAATTGCAAACCTTCATATTATCATTACTGTCGCCAATTTGGAATTTTCTTATAGCAGAAGAGAGAGAGAGAGAGAGAGAGAGAGAGAGAGAGAGAGAGAGAGAGAATAGAGAATTTGACAATTCAAATGACTAATGCTAGTGCACTAGTGATTTGTTCAAGAGCCTTACACCATGGTGGTCCGAGAATATCACTTAATAACATATCTAAATATAATTCATGGTTATACAGTGTACTCTTCTAGCTATCAACTTTCTGACAAACATATGTCCATGAGCAGCTTTGAAATGTCATGTTAGCCACCATCAAAGCATAACGAAGTCGCGAGTAAGAGCGAGATTGATTTTGTTTACAGTCTGAAATCATTTGATGTGTATGCATCAAAGATGACTGCATATAATGTTCAAATAAAATCATTATATTCCGTTATATTACAAAATGCGTTTTGTTATGCAATCTTAATATCTCAAGAAAATATTTATTTGAAAGGACTGGCGGAAACAAATTGCATTTGAATAATTACATAAAAAGTTGTGTTAGCGGAATTCGTAAACAACAGAAACATTGTCCGGATAAGGCAGTGGTGTCGGGTTCCAAGTGGTTTTTAAGGGAACGTGTATTGTGCGGCAGAATCGCGAACGTGTAATGAAGGCTCGTGAATAAGAGTGAGGCGGTGTCGACGCGCGGCGTAAGAGAGGAAAAGGCGGTCACCCTCGGCCACGCCCCACGGGTACTTGCGGCCGCGCACGCGCTTTCCGTCCAGCTCCAGCACGCAGCTGGCGCCCACCACGGCGAAGGGCACGCGCTGGCGGAGCGCGCGCGCCGCCTCGGGCCCGTCGCCCTCCTCGCCCGCGCTCTCCGGGAACTCGTAGATCTTGATCTTATGCTGCGCTATCTCCTTCATTATCTGCCGGGAACCGCATCAGTTACATTATTATCACTCGAGTGTCATCACACAATATTGAGTTAAAGACGTTTTAAACACAAATATGCATACTGAATAATTAGAGTTAAAACCATGCACCCATAAAATGTCTACATATGTGACATCATTATATCCCACTATAGGACATGTGCATGAACAGCAGAATGAGAGGATAAAACGCTGGTCGAATGAGATTTGATAGATTTGACATGTTTTAAGAAACATTATGAAGAAGTTGTGTGCCCGGCATTCTATTCGCATAGCCCCAGAGTGAAAGGCAGAAATCTATCTACACTACTAGGTTAAAAATACTCATATCAATAAAATATAGATGTATTTTATTTACTAATCTATAATAAAGCACATTTAGACAATTCTTCCATGTTAAAAGGCGATGAATATAGTAAAAGTACATTATACCAAATGACATGGTTGTGTTGTTGTAATCATGAATTTTCATCGCAATCAATAAGTCATTTCATAATAATCATTCACAGTTACTTTCACAACTGTTGGCAATGTTTTTACGTGCATTTTTCTAAATGTTTCTCTGTCCTTCAGTTTCAACTTGTAGAACGGCTATTGTGCTCTTGTATTCGCCTAAGTCTTTGTGTTGCTGCTACTTAGGACGAATGAAGGCATTCTGAATGTACAATATACCTGTTCCTTGAAGTCCTTGCACTCCTCTGGCGTCATCGTATCGGCCTTCGCGATGACGGGGATGATGTTGACTTTGTCCCCCAGCCGCTGCATGAACTCGACGTCCAAGGGCTTGAGTCCGTGCCCGCTGGGCGCGATGAAGTACAGGCAGCAGTGCACGCGCGTGTCGGGCGGCGCCGCCTTGCGCGCCACCCGCGACTCGGCGTTCAGGAACTCCTCGTACTTCGATTCAACGAAATCGATTATCGGTTGCCAGCTGGAAAAAATGTTTTATATCTTGACAATTTGTTATTTTTTCATTATACACATCACAATTAAAGAGCTAACAAAACCAATACAGTGTGAGGTTTGATTGTAACTTTTAGTGATACAAATTCTTTAGGGGCAATATTTAGTTTACATTTGACATCATTCAGTTTACTAGATTAAAAGGTATGCGAATTCAGAATAAACCGCATTAGTTAGTGCAACAATAGAGTAATTTTATTTTATAGATGTATCCCGTACCCCACGCAAACCAAATTACGGATACATCATACATACCATAGCTATATAAATATTATGTTTGCATGAACTTGCGCAGGGGATTGGAATACATCTAACAACATTTATTTCGTGTTCGTATGCAGCGTATTTTTAATAAAGGCAATTAAATAATCCTGCGGCTGTTAGCCATTGTGATAGTTAATTCTTATTGTTAAACCGAGTTGTTATTGGTTACCGTTAGTCAACATTCATGCGTGAAACGAAAACATTCCCGACGGACAAAGTTACTTATTCAGAATTATGTAAACAAAACATCGTAAATTGATATGGTGATGCAAATTCGTATGCAACAACGGATACGGGATGAAGCTATTACTTTATGCACTGCATCCTGTACTGTGCACCGCTACGCCAATGTTTTCGGTAAATGTCTTGCTTCAGAAGCAAGCAACAACAAATATTTTGTAAAGGCCATTTAGATACCAGCTTTCCAGATGGAAAACGATTGGAGATTGAAAAGAAACAAAATTTTTGAGAAATAAGTACCTTTCTCTTGAATAGTTGTATGTTGCACAATCGTATCACATTTACTTTACACTGTAAAATCATCGAATCCATACTAATCATCCAAGTTACGTACGAACCACTGAACCTCCGTCAGATACAAAACATTAAAGTAGTTTATTTCATATTAAAATACATAGAAATAATTTTACATAAAGATTATAACCAACAAGTAATAGGGAACCTTATAGAAAACAAAGAAAGAGGATAGAGTAGTAGAAAGGGTGAGAAGAGATAAGAAATACGAGTTGTACTGGATGATTACGATCACTGACCAGTTGCTGTTATCGACGGCGTCGCCGAAGCCAGGCGTGTCGACGATGGTGAGCGTGAGGTTGACGCCGTTCTCCTTGAGGAGCACCACGCTGGTCTCCACGCCGACGGTCTTCTTGACGCGCAGCGACGGGCCCGGGTGCTTGTCGCGGTCGTACACCTCGGTGAGGAACAGCGAGTTGATTAACGTCGACTTGCCGAGACCCGTCTCACCTGGAATTATATAAAACGGCATCGTGAAATGTTTTACTTACATTTATATAATTTAAATTTAAATTTCGCTCACCAAACAGTCTACAATTTTAATATAGACAGTCACGATATTCTACGTCATTTAAAAAGTGTAATTATTCTTCTACATATTCACTTATTACACAACTTAGTAGTTGGCAATCGAATTAAATTAAATAAAAGCAATACGAATTAAGAGAAATAATATATAAATTATTTTGCGTACAAATCTCATGTTGCATAAAAAGCGACCGTATTGTAATTCACAATTCATTTAAAATCCCGCTCGCCTGTAATTCTGTCCGAACGAGTATAAAACGCCACGCACGACAGACACCTCATTATACACAACAAAACAGACGATCTTTATTCGTAACACAAAAGACTCCGTGTTTCTGTTTACTTCGTAATATTATGTTATCCGACAGTCATACATTATTGAATACGGACAATTTCTCCTTACCTACGACCATTAATGTGAACTCGAATCCTTTTTTCACCGCTTTTCTGTACACCTGATTTGGTAGATTTGCAAATCCCACGTATCCATCTAATTCTTTGGTTTTAGGTTTTTCTATCTTAGGTAGCTCTGGTTTGGGCGCGACGGGTGGGTGGTCCGGCTTCTGAATACAACAAACGATAGCATACACAGTTCGGTTCGCTAGATAACAGAAATAAAGATAGTAATTACGTCTACAAGTCAGTATAGATTCAATTCAAAATGTTAGTTAAAACGTAAAAATGGGCATCGCTGCATCAGATGAGCAGTGATCAAAATTTGCAGATATTTTCTACGTTTACAATCAAGGCTAGTGAAGAATTGAGGCCAGCCAAAGTGAATGTCTGACAAGGATTGTCGGAGCATTCATTTTCCAAACTTAATTGCTTCGTAGAATATCCCAACTACATAGCCTACCTTAATAATATTCTCTGTACTCCTTAAGGGAGCGGGTACCGATGGTGGTGCAGAGGTGGGTACAGGCGGAGCAGGCATTTGGGGCGGCGCGTTCGATTTCCCGACATCCACGGAAACGCTGTTGCTCAGTTTGTTGCCGCCGCCATTCGCCTCGTGGTGATTGTTCTCGAGCGGATCCGGGAGAGTCGCGGAACGCTTGGCCAACGCGTCCTTCAGCGCGGACGGCGCGATCGGCGGAGCGGGCGGCGCAGCGTTCGGCAACCCCGTAGCGCTCACTCCGCCCCCGCTCACCGTGTCCGACTTGAAGAACAACTCGCGTTTACTTTGTAACTGTAAAAAAACAAGATGTCCTGTTTATTTGTACCGCTTCGCTCGATCGAATGTGGAACGTACGGCGAAAGACATTTACGAACTTACAACCTTCGTCAATGATCAGTGCCGTGTTTACTAAAACCGCGTCATCGACCATTTGCGACAGTGATGAGTTTCAGAGGCATATTTTACATTATATTATGCGATGAGAATTGTGTTTAGATTAAAAATGTAGAAAATATCCATCAATTGGCAATTGTAACGAAGATACAGAGAAAGAATAGCGTCGCCGAGATCAAGTAATGAGACTCCCGCTGCGAAGTCGTAAATTTGCTCTACAATTACGAAGGAGAGAGGTAATATTATTAAAGCGGCGGCGCTTGTCGGTTTATACCGTTTATACGTGCGTGTCGCGAAGTCGGTACAGCCGGCTCCAAGCTCGGCGTCTGATGAGTCATCGATACCGATACCGAGGCAAGTGTGTGATATAGCTATCTAATGCGACTATACATACGTTTGTTGTAAATATTATTCACTAAAAACTACGAATATGCACCTGAAGTAGAAACTAAGTGCCTGAATGATTTGAGGATTGACGATCGTTGAGACTCGATCCTTAAGTATTTCAAAAATATCTAGATCAACGAGTGGCGTCGACGGGGCATTGGTCTTTTTTACTGCAATATTAGTCGAATGAGTCGCACGATGTACCCGTATAAATATAAAGTTTTGATATATTGGCTCCACATGTAAAAGCGAAACCAGCTGTTGATCGCGGCGTATAGTGGCATATTGTAGTTCTGAGGATTGAGAAAGCGGTGAGTCACGCGGAACTTATAACCATAACTGTACACGTGAATCATATTCGAAGAACAATTTTAAGTAATACGCCTCAAAAAGACCAATACGAAACAATTCTTTTAGATAAGAAGATGTAGAAGGCGCAGTACTCAGTGCAACGCAAACAAGGTAATAACAACAAAGAGATGCCAGATCATAATATTACGGTTCAATGTACGATTCTTAAGCAAATATTAGACTACATATAAATATTGACACATAAACTTGTATCCAACCGTTACGTATATATACCACATTGCACATGTAAATGCTTTATTGCTAAGTAACAATTTAGTACCTAATGTTAATTAAATTTTGACATCTTGTTTTAATATTTTACTCACAATATAAATATATAATTTGTATAATTTATAAATATCCACATAGCTGACGAACATTCGTTCCGAACATTATCTATTCAGATCTCGAAAGGCGCATAAAAACTTGAGTGATTGTATTGAAATTAGAGCAGTCGACGTGCTGTGTGGAAGAATGTGTAGGTATCTCGGTAGTTAACATCAATGTCCCCATTATATTGGCGCAACAATGCGCTTCAATTATAAGATAGGTACTTATCATCAGAGATGGTGGATGGATGGTGATTGCAAAAAATAATGCTCAAACGATTCGCCCGGTAGCAGAAATTCCCTATTGATCTCATGAAAATGAATCATTATATATTCCCGCGAAACCCAGTTAGTTAAGGTGGGGGGGTGCATACATTAAACTGTTGTCTACGGTTAATTATTCACTTTGCCATATAAGGAAAGTATTGCTAGATTTGTATACTTTCAATACCTACTTACAATGCACGAACAAAGGCAAATAAAGGTCGAAAACCAAAAAAATCACGCATATCGGAAATGAGTCAAACCTATCACCATCGCAAATTTTAAAATAACCTATGGATTAGAACCAAAAAAATCATTAAAACATCACCTTCCATTACAGAGCATCCCTGCAAATTATGACAGATATGCTACGTGCAGCAGTCACGTCAAATCGTGCAGTTTCGCAAAGTACGACGACCGTGTGCGCCTACGACGCGGACGGTGCGTTCTAATAATATCTACGAAGTGTACGAGCGATCACCCGACACAATGACTAGCCGATGCTGGTCACACTTGTGTTGTGTAAAGACACAGTTTACGATTCACTTTTATGACCTAAACAGACCCTTTCTATAAACGAAGCGAATTCTTAAAATAATTACAGTACAGTACTAAACCTATAACGTGAACTTCAGACGACAATTTGAAAAAATCACGCTTTTCGGCCTATTTAAAAAAAAAACTTAACAAATCATTTTTTTTACCACGAGTATATTCTAAATGATATTAACAATAATGTTCTGGGACACTCACACACGGTCATCTGATCCCGAACTAGGCAGAGACTGTACAATGATGACCAAACAACGAAAGAATTACATATAATATGTAATACTTATATAGATATTTTTATTATGCAGTCAAAAACAAACAAATGTGCTCATCGTACTAATGTTTGTCCTGGCTGGGAATCGAATTTACGAGCTCCGGTTTAGTAGTCAGGATATATTCGTATAGAAATGTTTTCGACAAACTTGCTTGACATATCATCATTCGATTACATGAATTTCCTCTCAGAATAAGCAAGTTTAAGCAATAATATGCCACGCCAGGTAATTATGTTTGTTGATTTGATTAAGAAATTAAGGCGTGCAAATTTTCTTAAAATGTTTTACTTCATCATTATCTTCGTATCTAAGAATCAATAATTATTATCTTATTTAGCGGTGAAATGTTTTTGTGACGACTTAAGTCATGAGTTTAGACTACGCCTTACTTTCAATTGCATCGATACAGTTTCTTGTATGTATCGTAGCGTACCTTCAATGTATCGATACAGTTTTCGTCAATTACAGCATTCACTTCGTTTGGTCACTATCGACACTAAACCTCCGAGTCGAGAATTGTTGCGCTACTGAGTCACTATAGAAAGTAACTACAAGCAAAAACTAAAACTGAGCCAACAGATAAGAGCAACAGACGATTACACAAAATTATCCAAACAAAATAACTACGCGAACAGGAGTCATATGGCTTTCATCACTCACCAAAAATGTTATTAAGTCCTAATAAACTTAAAACTATTCAACATAATGAGTCCCAATAGGTCACCGGTCTTTTTATTGCCGGAGCTACAGATCACCGTCCGGTGTTTATTGGAGCGCAGACATTGTACTGTGACATGAATAAAAACGACCGGATTGAACATCGGAAAAGAATTCGATTGCTTTTACAGGAAACGAGAGTAAACAGGGCACTTTTAATGTTTGTTGCGATTGGTGCTGGTCGCGACTCTATTCTCGTAAGCGAGAGAAGCTCGGAGAACTGCGATCCAAATCAACCACACTGTGGAATACATATTATTACTTTTATTGATAACATAACTCATGAATCGATCACCATTTTTTACTTACGAACACAACTACACTTGACGTGACGCAACAATCAAAGAAATACAATACATTAATTTGGTTATATTAAAATGGAGTATCACGTTCGTGATCAAACAAGCGACGTTAAGTGCTATAATTTCTAGTAGTATGAATTATCTACTTACTGTATCTGTATCTTTGATTTCTGAGAAAGCACAAAGCAATTTCTTAAGGTCTTTAAACATTACAACATCGCACTACACGTTGGATCCTGTATCACTGTATATAAAGAAAATACAATATAAATAATACACTTAACAACAAATTTAATACTTATAACATGTTTAGTACTTCGAGGACTTGTAACATTAATGATCAAACAGGCAAATAATTGACCATTAAACTAGGACGGATGTAATGTAATGAAAACAGAAAAATGATTAGGTGGAATATTTCAAACGCAAAATACATATTGTTTGTTTCCCTAATGAAGTCATACATGTTTCAAAACGTGGCCGCGGTTACACGCTATCGACTAAGCTCAAACGATTGATTTCAACATTCTCTATACCCTATGATACTTCCTTTACACACTATACCAGTATATAAAATCCCACTTATAAAGATCTGTTGAAATATGAATGTTTCCCCATGAAACATATATCTATGCGTTAAGACAATATTAGGTATATAATATAAGGGTAGTTGCATGTGTAATTAATCACATATAAATGTAAGTTATTTATCTGCAAATGAAAATACAATCCAATTCAGTCCCGCCGTTTTGTAGCATAATCCGGTCCAGTAAATACAGAAACGCAAGCAAGAATATATAAAACACATATTTAGGTTTATGCACATGCAAATAAAATAAACAATGTATTTATGCACCTACTATTTACTTTTTTTTGAGAATTTAATTAAATAGAATATTAATCCCTATATCGCTATCATTAACATTATTCAATTGTAAGACTTGTAATAAAAATTGTAAAGTACGTTTATACTTAATTTATCAAAAAAAATCCCCTATGGAACCTGTCATATGCAAAGAATAGCCACGAATTACAAATCTATTTGTTACCTTAAAAGTTAGGGACGTGCGAGTAGAATGAATGTCTTAGTCTTAGCCACGAGTAAAATTCTATGCAGAAGCAATTGTCAAGTTTCCGGCCGACGGGGGCCCCTCCTAGGATTATACAGCTACATGCACGATGTGAATTAATCAGTAATGATATAGGTAAGGCTAACATTCAAGAGTGTACTAAAATATAACAAAATATATCTTGCGATATCTCTCAAGACATGTTTGTTTGTATCATTATACTCGTACACCATACCGGTTTACCGTTCAGAGTTCCGGGTTCAATTCCCTGAGCGCCATATATTAATCGGATCTCATTTGCGTATCTTTCTTTGTGTCCGAATGGTTCACCTTGAATTCTATGCAGCTCTTATCATACAGACTAGTACAATCGAATCTCACCGAACAAAATATTAAATCTCATTACATGTAGCTCTTTTAGCGACTATGTAGTATAATTCAATTAATTAAGTTTTTTTACAGTCAATAGCTGTCTGGTCTAGGATGGAAGATAATACAATACACGATTATAAAGATTATGATTTTGAAGACCAACGACAAGATTAAACTCTTTGGAAGTCTGTACATTGTTTGCATCATAAATTAAATTGGACAGTACCCAAACACACGTAGACTACTGTTCGCGAGGAATTGTTACGGAAATCGTCCAAAAACCTCGGATAAATCTCGGCGTCGGTTCGCATCCATGATAATAAAGTTTCAGTGACTGTTGATATACATTTACGCCCTATAAAACGGATAGAGAGAAAGACAGTAACTTCAGTGCTCATTATATTTAAGGGGAAAATACAAAGTGCTATTAGTCAAGGTTCGTAGGATAGGTGAAACGATGGAAATGTGTGTGTTCACTGGCCTACCTATTTAATAAACAAACACATTTTTATATGTAGTAGAGATCGTTGCAATCATTACACGCATGATTGAGTTCGATTGCATTGACGCAGTTCTATGCCCCACATCAATTGGACGTGAAAACGCGAATGTCACGGTTGCAAGTAACAAAGTGGTTAATATCAAAACAGTAAAGCAATAACTTTATCGATTTAATGTAAATATTATTTTATAGATTATGGTCTTCTTGTCTAAAGTAGGCAGCCCAGAAAGTTTTAAGCTGTATGACCATTTTAGAGACAACAATGAACTCTTAATATTTAAATAGTTATTCATTACATATAACAGAAAGAAAAATGTATAATATACTAAAAGCGTTGTGATTCACTGAAGAAATATCAGAGCAAAGTTAACAAGTAACAATTTCGTACCTAAATGCAGTACACAACCTATCAAATTGTCAAATAGAAAACATTATCGATTTGTTTTTCACAAAAAAGAAACTTATTTTAACCATAAGCATATTATTGGTGGAGAATGAATTTAACTATAAGCATGATTTAGTCTTAGCGTTGAAACGTATTAATTGTCTTATATATATATAAGTTTATTCAACTTTTTATCTTTATTTCTAGAAGTAAATACAAGAATGTAATGATAAATTTAGTTCGCGATTATTCATATTTTATAAACAATGGTGGAGTAAGATTAACAAAATAGGACATAAAAATAAACCTAATGAAGTAAGAGTTAAGAGTCGCACGCAAGCGGTTGCGTGCCGTATTAAAATTATGTTTTTATTAAATTAGAATTGTAAACATAGAAATGTACAAGAGAGGGGATTTTCAATAATTACTTAACACTAATTTGACCAACGCCATTACAATGTGAGAGTGAACGTAGTTGTGAAGTATTGCTCCTAATGAAAGCAAATTTTGACAGCACTCGGCTATTAATAAACGGCGTAAGCTACTTAGATGAGTAACGGCCACAAAGCAGTGGTAATTCGAAATACGATATTCCATTTTTAACGATAGCGTAACGATTGATTCCTTTTATTGCTTCACAATTACGTAAACGAGAAATTTAGGTGATAGTGACTTAGCGATCCATTAGGACATATACTTGACGAATCTCTATCGTCGACACTCAACTTAGAGAGGGCGAAATAAAAAACGAAATAGTGAATTTTGTTTTTTATTTTATTTTGCATAATAAAATTCACAAGTGCGCGGAAACACGATTTACCATGCAACTTCGGCCTGAATAGCTCGGGTCTGTGTTACTGACTCACCGGTAACCATTTTCCAATATAATAAGGTACATTAGGTACGTTCAATGATAGTAGTATAATGAGGTATACTGAATAAGTGATTTCAATACTCTATTACAGTGCAATTTCTATAAGTGAAGCTAGAACGTCAATTCACATTAATTAGTGAAAGTTAATAAAATCACGCTCGTACTGTCGGCGTAGAACTTTTACTACTTAAAAAGAAACAAATTACATGTTTGCCTTTAGATTTCAAGCAATACGTTATTACAATATAGTTATTTTTATGAAAATGTACTGCAGGAAATATTGAAAATTTTATACGTATGATTTTTCCGAATACTCATTACATCACACAAGAAGAGAATCGGAAGCGAATAACTACTTACTAAATATTTATTTAAAAAATATTTAGGTACTTATAGTTACTCCTCTTCATAATCAATCAAAAGATAATATAGGAAAGCATTCTTATCATTTGTATTTTATGTAAGCCGTCGTTGTTAAATAACCGTTAGCGTCACTATAACCGCGTCCGTTTCCAAAACAACAGTCTACGGGAAGTAAACATTAACGGGCAAGTGCACGTGAGTTAACAACTAATAGGCGGACAGGCGATGTAGCGAGCATCATTCGAGCTAGAATAGACACTACCAACACAGGTGCTCTGCACTCACCATAACTATTTATGCGCGCATCGAGCAAAGTTACGCTTGATCAATTTACTTGAAAGTTACTGGCATTGAGTACGGCATACTGCACGATAAGTATCGCGACTGTGTACCGAAATGTTAGTCTCATAATACAAAGCGACATAGAAGATAACTCTTATCATAAACAAATCCATACATAATAAGGTGGTAAATATGTGAACGTCAATAACTTATCTTAATTGTTATGCGGGCAATTATTAAAAAAAAATCGTTAAGCAAATGACTAACGATGTCTTGATGAAATCATAAAAAAACACGATATCATGCAGTTACAATTATAAAATAGAAAGCAAGCTTACTAAAAATTACTTTCAAATCATATCAATAAATATTTCCGAGGAAATTAACGATGACCAGCTTTTATAAGTGCACTTCTTGATAAATATGTCACAATCCCATGTAACCTGAATCACGCAAACATCGTAATCTGAAAAAAGATCTGTTCGTGCTATAAAATCGATCGACGAACAACCCCACGAGGCTCGAATGCCTACAACAGAGAAATAATCGACACGAATATGACACTGGCAGCTTTATCGCACTGATTTCACTGCATATCGAAAGACGATAGCTGTAATTTGGGTCGAACGTCAGTTCATTTAACATTACTTTCTCTGCACGGATTCGCTGTAGCCGTTCACGTACCCAGTTATTTCCCAGGCATTACACATTGTTAACGATTGTGAGATAAATGCATTGATTGTTGTGCAATTTCTATTGCACGGTTACATCTATCGACATACGGATATTTTTATTTCACACATCCCATAAAAATCATATTTAGATGACAACACATTGATGTTAACTTATTGTGTTTACGTTAACAATTCTATTTTACCTTGTTTGGTTATTGTAACATTAGTAATAATCGCCATTAGTAACATACGCCGCCATCCGAATACACCTTTATTAAATGAACGCAGCGAAATCCTTGTGGGTGTAAGATGCTGAGGCGTAGGCAAAACCGGAGTTGGGGCGAATGAAACGAGTTGATAGGGATAAGACGGCAGAGGTGAACACAATACCAACAACGACGAACTGCATACAAAGGGCACCATTTAATTTATTACTGTGAACATTCACAATGCAAATAAAAAAGAAACTTGCATCGCACGTGAACAAGGCCAAACCAAAATAAAAACATGAATTTACAATAAGTGAAATAGTACATTTTCTTAATTGCAATAACCTTCTTTATTTCTCACTCCAATACTTAACTTTAATGGAATCTATATACCAAAGGTCAGGAAAACAGTCAAAGAGTTCAATGATGAGTGTCACCCATGGACATTCTTGTCCAAAGCTCAAGGCTATGACAGGGTAATGTTAATTAATAAAATGGGAAAACAACGTTTTAACTATTCACGTACGACGCATAGTAGTTCACTTCACAGATATGTATTAACATTTTTTTTATAACTTTCCAAGAATCATTATGTCGCTGTCTCAGATAAAGTACTATGTATAACAGAAAAAAAAAACACGAACGTGGGATAAGTCGCGAGCGATTAACTAGTGTGACGTAATTGTCAAGTAACGTTAGTTCCACAGGTCGCGTTTTAAAAATCACATACTAGATTTGTCGATCAGCTTTCTGTAAGTTTATTTACACGTGATTCATATATTTAAAAGCGACGATGCTAAATCAGGATTCTCTCGAATGCAATACGATGCACTCGGCCGCTTATGCATTATTCATGCGAGTGTGTGATACTATGATAGAGTGATCCTGTTTAGATACCTACAGAGTCTTACAATAGCGATACTTAGCTACATCATCATTAATATGAAACACGCATATACACTCAACATGAAATTAAACAATGGACAAGTCAACTTACATTACCAAGCAGACTTACCTGTCTATGAATTTTTAATAACGTATTCGGTAAAGTTTAAACACAATAAAATTCAAGGCGAGCAAAATATCGTTGATAATTTCTGGTGAGTAGAGAATGAAAACTTGAAACCTCATAACATAATTGGATATGTATTAAAAACTGGAGGCAGATAAATTAATTTAAACTGTTTACGAATAAAATGCGCTAAATTAGTAGCATTTTATAATCGGCCATTTAAATTTGAATATGTGACTAGGTGACTTACCTACACGACTTTTAGCATAAATTTGAGTTTCGTTAAGCTCAGTAAGACAATGAACATTTTTAATTGAGGTTAAATTAATTGCCACTTAAATTAATAGAGCGAACTTGTAGTAGCAATTACGCATGAACCCTGGCAAGGTGTTTAGGTTAATAATAAAAGGGTCCATTGCCTATAATAATAGCCCTTAATGTGCAAGCGAAACATCTAACGCGTCGTAAAATAAATTCGTGACATAACAATCCACACTGTTTATAAACAGTTCCTAAAATATTACAGGGAAGCCGACAAGACCATTCGACGCCTCTGTATTTTAGTCAGGAGCTATTTAAATATCTTTGCTACTTTATACAGCTTTAAAGTTCACATTATTCCATATTGGGTAATAGAAATAACCTTACGGAAATATACGTAACCGGTGAACGCATTTAACGGCCGTGTCGCGTGAAAGCTTAGCGCATGAAAGGAAATTTCCCACATTTGGTTAAGTCAATCACATTAGTAGGTAATTATAACAAAATAAACATAAATTCAGTTGACTCGAGATAAAGAGTCAGTAAATATTATCGTCGTCGTATACTTGATAGACAACTTGCGGGTTGTGAGACACATTTACCGCTTGTAGATAAAGCAATAAGCCTGGGCGCCAAGTGCGATGTCTCTCTTATATTATTGTATAGAAAGTCAACGACCGACTTGTCGCACTATATTTCTCTTACAATACTTTAGTAAAATGTCATAAGGTTAATTGGATACTAATAACTATGTTTAAAGGAATTTACTTATACATTTCAATCGACTTGTAATAATAGAAAGCTAATTTAATACGAATTGTTACTTTGTTTGTTTGAATGTGATGTTTCACTATGTCCACGACACGAATAAGAATACATGTTTAGTACAATTCTATATCACATGTACGAATTATCGTAACATCTCTGGATATTATCTAGGCGCCGACGCAGTCGTTCCCATTGACGCTCACATGTCATCGCGTCGCTACCGATAGCATGAACGATAAATCAATACGAGCCTACCGCACAAATAAAACGAGTAAGACCCACACGCTACAGACGGTCATTTTGTGCACAGGAAATATCAGATAACTGTTACTTCTAAAATCAATACTCATCTATATTCTCACCTCCGCCTTTCTGCGTAAAGACAAGTTTCTCCATATTTCTCTTGGACTCGTCCAGCCCACTTTAGCTTTATCAACAGCACTGTCACCGACGTTACTCGCGCACCTATTTAGCTTAGTTGGATGCGTTGTCCCGTTAGGTACGGCCCGATTTGCCATTCTACACGCAAACCAAGTCGACGTTCAAAAGTACATATGACTGCAAAATATACAACACCAGCATCAACTCAACTGAGTATCACACGTCACTACTATGGTCTATATGTTACGTTAAATCCGACTTTTGCGAAGTCCTATCGTAGTTGGTAACGGTCCTTTTTTTGTTCCAAGCTCTGATATCTACTACATAATCTTTTGGATAACAATCACCTTTACGTACAATGTATTCGCACTTTTACGTCAATATTTAATGGCACTTTAAACGAAAACACAATTAATTATCTGATTACCTACATACGCTGCGACATTTTAAAAGAATAGACTGTTTTAATATGAAGCACACTCACGTCTGTATCAGTTTGAGGTTAAGTTACCGGCACTACCGGCTGCCGGCTGGCGGCTGGCGGCTGGCAGGGCACACAAACGCCCCGTTGACTCGAGGCGGACCCACACGGGGCGAGTAGGGCATTACGCATTTTTATGACCCACATAAATGAGTTACACCTTTCGTTATATGTATTTTGATAATTACACGGGTTACAAATGGTTTAAGGTTACAAAACGTTTCCTATTTCAATTGGGAATTAATAATATTATATAAATATTTCTTATTATGTTAATTAAATTAAAGAAGTAATCATAATATAGCAATATCAATTGTTGGTCATATTCGAAAAAAAAACATTAAAATATGTACGGAATATTTTATTCAATGTCACAAAGAATATTTTAGAAGAAAACAAAATGTAACTTGTGTGTAAAGACCCGCGTTGCTTCAGGTACCAGTAAATTATGGTTATATCTACGTATAGACGTAAAAGGATCCCAAGTCCGTCACACTTATACCCACCAGACGTACAAAAGCGAGGCCCTCGTTTTAACAATAAGAAAAGATTGCACTGATAATAACAATTGTGAGTCTTAATTCGATAGTGAGAGAGTTCAGATTCCATTGTTATTATTTTGCAGTTAATTTCTTACGTCCTTGTCATACGCACGATGCAAGAAAAGAACGTGTCCTAACCGCTTTTGCTCGTTCGTGAAAAAATTTCAACCAAGTCTGGTAGCGCAATGTCTGATTTGACTTTATAAAATTAAAGAGGCTTCACCAGAACGCTTTTAAAAACAGAAAATGTCCTCCTCTTATCTTTCTCACGATCCTGAATATACCCAGCGCACTGCGATAACGACAAACCGATAACGAGAATACCTAAAAATGTACACGAGTAAACATAACAGAGTGTACATGTCATTACAAAGCCACAACTAATCAGCTTTCTATAAACACTAAATACTTGAATACTACAAACATAAGTGCAAATAAATAATCTTCCACTCGTTAACCGTGTAAGCTTGTATTGTATATGCGTCCCAAAAACGCATAAACTCGAGTTGAAACTTCTCAATTTCGTTTTTATTAGCCTTCGAAGAATTTTCAGGTCAGGGTTCGACCGTGAAACAGTTAATGTCTGTTTAGTGAATTCGACACATGCGAGCAGAATGGCCGCGGCCACATGGGTTATTTTTAACCCTGTAGACATGGGGTCAATCACCCGCTCAGCCCTCCGCGCCACGGACCAGTCCCATCACATGAGGAACTTGCGCGGGAATACACCAGCCTCCTTGAAAGGAGCAGGTAAGGTAGAAGCAAAAACAGAAACACTATAGAAAACCTGGTCACGACATCTCCGGCGAGCGGTCGAGTCGTGATTTCTTCGAAATCGTTTTCCATTGTAGAAATTAACGAAAAAGATATGCAATATAATGTCTGATATTTAAATCTGATTAAAATGCTTGTAAATTTATACCTATTAACAATTTTTATACAAACTTAAAAAAAAAATCTAATGTTTATAAATAAAGAGGATGGCAATCACAAAGGGTAATACTTTCCATACTATACTGTTTGCATATTGTTGTTATTTTAAACTTTTATTCCACCCTCTTACCGTGTCTCCAGTGCTGTTATTGAAGATTCTTAATTTTTTTTTACTACTAACTAGATGTAATTTGTTGAAAAATAGCGAATTCATTGAAAGTCCAATTAAAAATCGAACTCGTTAATGTTCAGTGACAATTATTTCGAAACTTATTCAATTTAAATAGAATTCAGACTGTTTAAACTCACTGTTATATCTACATTTTTTTACCTAACTTTTTAATTTATCGGGGATACATGCTATGCTCGTTTTTTATGATACGAGCGGCATGTAAATGTATCGAAATAGATGTAATATGTGGTAAAATGGCAAAGATGGCTGCGAAATTTTTGTTTAAACAATGAAATTATCAATACAATTAGGAACACGAAAATGACTTAAAACTCTAAAATGTGTTCATTAATGAATGCAATTAATGACTCACACAGCAATTAGGTACAAAATATCTCCAATAGGACTCGCAGAACACATTTGTTTTATTATTATCAAATTTTTGACATTAATAGTAGAATACTCTGAATCTATATACTGTAAAACCTGACATGGATTCTGTTCATATGAATTGTTTAGTAAAATTAAGTATCTATGTAATGTTTACCGCTTTAACCACTGCTACTTCTATTAGAAAGTATGAAGTAGGTACTATGTAAATAGCGAATTACTTCAACTTCGAGAATGCGAATGCAATGCATGCTTGCAATAGTATTTTAGTATTGCACCGATAAAAAACGTATGCCACCAAGTAAATGCTTATGAAACTATAGCGTGTTTCGTCTTGTGTATAGGGTCGATTATGCTAAAATAACAAAACTTCCCTATTTGGGGTGCGTCAGGTTCGATTAGGGGAACTGTTTGAGGGTGAACAAGATGTATGGCAAGGGGACTCACTGTGGCCATATCGGTGAGGGTGACGGTAGCTGAGGTGGGTCCACCATTCGTTGCCGTGGTGTTAAGAGACGTCAAACTTGCAACTTGGTTGTTAGCATTTTGCTCGATAATTCGCTGACGAAGAGCCAGCCTCTCGAGACTAGCCAGACGATGAGATCCACCCGTGCCTTCTCTATCTCGTTCTCTCAGTCCTGTCTGGCTAAGAGTGCTGCCAGCGCTGAAAGATCCGCTGTATTTCGGAAGGGTCGGTGGCGGAACAGGTCGAGCAGAGCCCCCACGTCCAAGCAAGGACCCACTAGATGTGTATGCATAGCTGCTCGGTGTCCCGAGCGTTGCAGTTCGTGGAGCGGCTCCGATACCGTTAAGAGTTCCATTGGTACCGTTGACGGCTCCACCATTGACCGTCGTCGTACTGCCGTTCATCTCCTTATATTTTTTTCCGTCATGCGCATGTAGCAAATCACACACTGTCACTGACCGTCAATATAATACAATCGCGTGATAAAGCAAATAACGCAGGAGCGTTCGTGCCGGGTGCCCGTCGGAGGCGGTTTGACAGCTCGAGCAGTACAGAGGAGGCGCGCGGGCGGAGTCTCGGCGCCCCGCGCTCGACGCCATCGCCGTTCGCCACCGCCGTCGCCGACCCCAATGGATCTCAGGAATATTATCACACGAGTGCTGACTAGAGGGTTGAAAATGCATCGTAGCTTCTCTGTCAAGGTCAACATATACTTAGAGCACTCGACCGATTTTGTATTTTCCAAAAGCAATATTTTTCACCCATGGGAAACTTTACATGAACACGTAAGCGAAATAGATGAAAACTGCTTCGATTTTACCAACTGAAGCAAAATGACATTTATGTTAATTGATTCATTACGACCAATAGGTCTTATACAATACGATATACGTTCCTAACATTACCTGTATAACACGTTTATCAAAGAAACCGCTTCGGATCTAAAGAGTATCATACTATACGTCGATTTAGACTGTAAGATTACAAAAAAATTAAACCCCTTAAGCGTAACTTATTTGTAACATTATTAGGTACGCGTAGGCATAGGTATTACAGAAGTGAGCGTTATCAAATAGGATACCACAAGAATTACCTTGAACAGTTTACTGCACATGTAAAAAGTATCGATCGATTTTGACACCCATGAATGATTCAACAGACTCGACGTTACAATGACTTCAAAGAATATAATAACCCCGGTTCAGAAGTGATCTTTCACAGAAAATGATTATGTAAACTTCCCATTATTGAAAATATCAATGAAAATTCTATAGCGGTAAAAACATAAAAAATATAATATTAAACAATACTTTTTCTGTAGCCTTATAACCCAGCAAAGCGATAAAGCCTACATCATGTTTATAACCAACCTTGACATTATTTGGTGGTTTATGTAAAAATATTTAGGAGAATATATCGTAACTAATGGTACAATTACTACTAATCATAACTGGTTTGTCTAAAGTTGATCGAAACCAATGTTGGAATAAATACAGTCATATGCTATACATTTCAAGTATGATGCACCTAATTAATCCGTTCGATCGTACGCGGCCCACTCTCTCTCTCTGTTGCGAATCATTTATTACAGATAAGTGTCATTTGTAACAATAAAGTTGACCCTGAAATGACAACTTTATTAGCAGTTCTGTATAACAGCGAAGAGCACCTCTGTGATCGTATTCGTGCAGACGCTCAGCAACACGTGGTTAACGCATGGTGCTGTCAGGAGCACGTCGCCATCGACCGCCGCACGGCGCAGGCGCGGCCTCGGACCCACACCCTCGAGCTTGCGACGGTGTAACCGCACAACCCTTCGCCGGAACAACCGGCGCTCATTCATAAATAGATGAATTCATATTACATTATGCACTACTCTCGTGGATGGAAACGCATTGCCGCAACCCAAACAGTGCAAAATTGCATTCAGACATTTGATACGAAGATTGATCGGGATTATGCGTTTTGAAACTTAAATCAGCTTTAATGATACACAAATTGATTTACAATAAAAACTAAAGAATCTCAATTGAGATCTTGTATAATATTATTTTAAACCGATATGGTATTTAAACATTATAATATACTTAAATTATTAATACAGTTACAGGCCAATGTTTCGAAAAACAAAAGAAGATTGTGTAAAACAACGTAAAACCTACAATTTGAAAATAAACAAAAGAAAGGCTATGAAATCATCATACACTTCGAATAACAAAAAACAACCATTTCCCCATAGAATAACATCCCCTTCGATCACCAAAGCCCCAAAATTATTGCACGTTAGGAATGTGAGTGCAGCGTTCAGTGAAGTGGATAGGTACGTGTAATGATGAATAAAAGGCTCCCACTAAACGAACCGTCCATGTGAGGAAAAATCGAATAACGTACTTGATTTTTCCTTACATGGAAACTCAGGAGCGTACGAAACAAAACTGTAGTACCTACTTGTTAAGTGACAAAGGGACATCTCGTACAACAACGAAAATCACGTAGTGTACTTTGCAGTTTACTCTCTTATTGGTATAACACAATGGTGGTAATACAAATCATTAACTTTATTACAGTTGTCAATATCTTTTAGACTGAAGTTTTTACTCAATTGCATTAGTATCGTCAACGCCATCTACATTACCCGTATAAAACTATGTTGGATTCCTGTGCACGAAGGAGTGGAAGAGTTTATTTCGCTTTTATTGCAGTTATCCGCTAGAGGGCTCTCAGCTTATACTTCACTCAAAAGGTTTTTTCCGTGAATTGTTTTCATATAAATAAAGAAATTTAAGCTCGAAGAAAGGTTGTCATTTCATCGAAATTGGACAACCACGTACTTTTTTAGATATTGCAAATCTTGATGCACGGCACTGAGCTAGGCCTAGTTCCGGGCCTAATGTACACAGTATACATATGTATATACATATTAACACGAAACTCTTAGAACTCAATATTTTTTGAGGCCCAAATTTTTGGATTGGAACTTGGTTGTAATTTCACATAAGTATTTTTAGGTGAAATAATACTATTTTTCAATGTTTTCACTACTGTAGAATTATATGAAAACAATTTAAAAGCATCCAACACAATAAAGAAACCAATTATCATTATTCTCCAGAAAAACACAATTGTAATCAAATACTGGTCAGTTGGTCAAAACCATAGCAAAAAGCATGTTGGCTTCTTTAACCGTAGCCCTGGAATTAGTAACTGTTCCTTAAAGTTAGGCGCTTGTGCGGACGCAGTCAGTTAATAAAATAGGTATGCAACCACGCAGCAGTTGTGATTAGATCATTATAAATATTGACGATCTTAAGCGCGTCAAACCATTTTAAGTAATTTGTCGTTGAGAAAGTATACAATAATTTTATTTTAAGCGCTTCACTGACAACGTTAAATGAGGCGTTACTGCTTCTATTAAAGAAAAATAGATAGGCGAGTAACGAACTCTAATACATATCTACCTCTAAGGAAGTTTGTTGAACCGTAAACAAGTCGAAAGATATTGTAAAGATGTGGACGTACACGTGCCTCGTAAAAGCCAACACGAAAGCAAACAGAACTTCAAACGTAATCAAACTTTCGGTTTTGAAACGATTCTTAAAGAAACATTTTATTCACGGATACGTCGAACTTCGGGGCGCCGTCATGTGTATGAAAAACAAATCGATTCATTTTAGTTTACACAGACATTGTATGTCATGAAATGAAAAATACGATACGAAACAAGACTTAACCAGAAACAAATGACAGTTAAATAAACATGTCGACATGCTACATTTCATAAATTTATATTCACCTACTATACACGACAATTGGGAGTGTTTGCGAGGTTGCGACTCATATAATTCGTTCACGTAACACATCCTCATAGTGTACCTAGTTCGCAGATCGTGTCCGTTCGCACATGCACGTACCTACTTTCAGAATCATTCAAAAACTGAGCTTGAGCTACAGAAAAAAAACATGTTAATAACAATACGTACAGCATATTAAACTCAAAATAATCTCATCAAAATCACGCAAATATTTTAACAATAGAATATAAATTATGTGCCATTTAACAATGTTAACTAGAAATATTATAATTTACAGGTGGCCTTTGTAACTTCGCAAAAATGTCAATAAGAAAATGATACTTTGCCTTGTACCTAAAAGAGCCTCCGCATCTATCTATTCAGAATATTTAGATCATTACGACCGACGAGTTCTATAATTGCACAATTTTCAAGGAAATAAAGTGACTAATGGATGGCCTCACACATATTTGTTAACACTTGATTGTGGTTTACATGACATGTCGAGAAATCTAGAACTACCGTACCTACCTAATCGAATTGCGATAATATATATAATGATATACCTTTATATAATCAAATAAAAGTAAGGAACGCAATAATTTTTGGACTAATAATTATACTTTCACACATTCACTAAAACATAAATTACATAATTATACGACATAAAGATAATAACTACTTTCCAAATTTCTAAATGCACACTATACGTACAGCTAGAACGTTAGCAAGAATTTTAAATTTTATCATCGCTCTTCTTTTATGTATACTATGTTAATGCACTCGTGATTTATTCACCGTGAATTCGTTCAATTTTAAGTTGTAAATTTAAAAAAAAAATGACATCTGTAAAGTAGATATGTGTAAAATGTTTTCTGCGCTGAAGAAATATCTACCTTGAATACTACGTAAATGAACCGATATAAGGATAACGTTATTCGGTTAACAGTTAATGACTAACTCTTTTACAAGTCAATTATATGGACATTAAGGATAAGGCAATGGAGGTTAATATTTACTTAAGAATATATAAGGGAATAAGGTTTCTTCTTATTTACTGCAAGACACAATGTCATAGGGAAAATAAACGTTCTATATGAAACCGTGAGCATTAATTTAAAAAATCATTCAATTTGATTTTCCACTGTATGCACTTTAATAATCGCTGCAATTCAAACAGTATGCATCTATGTAGGCAGGTACATCATCATTACATCACTTAACAGACTCAACGCCCTTAAGTTCCTTCAGTCACCTCTCACACCCAACCACTTCCGCGCGAAACAATAGGTGACCTTATTTTTGTAATTTGTGTCGGGAGACTGTATTTAATCCGTATTAAGTTGCCATATTCCGGTTATACAAAAAAAATTAAGCAAATCATCAACCAGCATTTTAAAATTATTTATACACTATTAATACTATACTGTATTATCGTTTCAACCTAACTAATGATAATATGAACTATCTTGCCGAACTTGTACAATACAATGCAAAACTGATTTCACCTGTGAAGCCTGTATATTAAAGGTGCGTTTTACATTTACTAATTAATACTAGATAGTATTCAATACGAGTAAGTTACTAATCTGTAGACGAATACTTTTCTCTACTATTAAGTCATTAGATATGTACTTGTAACAATTTCTTGTAAACATGTTTGCATGACGCTATTAGAATTTTATAAAACTCTAATGATACGATTGGAAGTATGTAGTCTTAACAGAGCACGTATAAATATCTGAATATAATTATATGGAATGTAAAATAGTTTGATGCATATTAACATTCTAACCCAATTAAGAATTTATGTACATAATAAAAATGAAATAAACCACCAATTTCAAAATCAATAATAAATATGAGAAAATCAGATTGATCCTAATTAATCCATTGCAAATAGTTTGTAATCAAATGAAGTATTTAAATTAATGCAACACAAAATTGCCTAGAAATAACAATTATTAATATCCGTGAACGAAAACATAAATTACGTTGTTGTTTAGATTTATGACACCCATGTTAATCATAAAACTACGTGAAGTGTATAAAGTGCGTGTATGAACCCCTTCATTTATTATGTGACTTGGCAGTATGTTAAGCATTCATAGTAGCCTGTGTATTTATTTGTATAGTTCGCTATTCTATTGTAAACCATTGTGTTAAAAACTCACATAGATTACCAACATTAAGCCTTGGGAGTGACTATTGAGCTATTGTTTCAG
This sequence comes from Agara michaeli, assembly GCA_018245675.1. Classification (NCBI taxonomy): domain Eukaryota; kingdom Metazoa; phylum Arthropoda; class Insecta; order Lepidoptera; family Hesperiidae; genus Agara; species Agara michaeli. The sequence continues at coordinate 17,503 of DWDX01000038.1, read as the reverse complement.
TCAGGGTCTGTCTAAAACTGCAGCCAAATGAGTGAAGACTAAAACTTTTAGTTTTCAACTGGACTTAACTTACGTTATACCATATTTAAGAAATGGACGATCTAAATAACTTAACAAGTAAAGCATAAATTTAGGTAACTTGACAAATAAGGCATGTACTTTAGCAACTTAAGAACGTTATTAAACTGGGGATTAATCAATTACACAATGTTTATAGAAGTAACATTAAATTTAATTAAACGAGTGAACAGTAATTGAGAATACAAATAATAGACTTTAAAGTCCGGAGATGTATTTTCGGTCAAGTGTATATATTACATGCACTGTATTGCCCAACAAAATATAAAAAATACATACTAATGAAGTTTCACATACTTTGTCCAAGTTTCTTTGTAGATAAATATTGTTATAATATGACTAATTGTAGACACACGTATATTTAATTCGTAGAATTCCACAAACACAAGTGTTAATTATAATAATGAAGCCGCGGTGAGGTGCGAGTGAACGGCTATTTGGATGGACTGCTCAATAAATACATTTACCTTAAATAACGTGTAACTTAAAGTGTAGCGGCCCTAATATGATGGGAATTCCAAGTACGTGTATGTGTACGTGTTATATCGGTACGTACGCACATTCGTCCGGACTCACTGTGAACGCGTTGTTTGCTCAAAAAGGCACGTGCCCGCGTACCGACAGGCAATGTTTCTAAAATAAACCGCAATAAACCAAAACACCAACGTTCAAATAAAACTTAAACGTTCAACACAAAACCCGGGACTCTACCTACGTATATAGAACGGCAAACCTCTCTTCACAGAGATGATTGAAAACCTGCCGTCTAAAAATACAACCTACACTGAACATCCATTTGCAAATCGACATTAATAAACCCGACAAAGTGATTACGACAACAGCCCACAAGCAAATAATGCCATGTTCTCTTTGTCTCCCATATCAACCGAAATCCTACACGTGGTAACTTCCATTCCACAGTTAAATGAATTAGGCCTACGCTTTTCGTTACGGAACTATTGCGAAAAATAACAAACGTAACACAGCCGCATAGGGACGTCATTGAGAATGCACAAAAACTTCGAAACCCTTCACGAGTCAACACAAACTTAAGCGCTCGTCGACAATGGTATTTAAATTAGGTCAACATTAAAATCACATAGCGCTACTGAAATGAACATAGTTATATAATTTCAATTTTATTTTCCTTTATTTGAGAAGTTATGGTTAACGGATATCAGTTAAATAGTATTAGCAGATACATATAAATGTATGTATGTATACATATATATATACATGTTAGGGACCTGGCGTGACGGTATGTTGTTGTTGTTGTTGTTCTTATATAAATGTATATTGCTTATAGTTTAATAGTTTATAAATATTTAAATGTATTTATACTCGTACGAGCCCTTAAATGTATTTATTTGGTGTTTTATTATATTTTATAATATCACTGGTGTGCAATAAAGATGATTTGTATTTGTATTTAATAATACTGTTCATAATGGCAAATAAGGAGTGACAAAGTCGTCTTCATGTCCAGTGCATCTCCCTCTAACGTAGGTAGAGGTCAAAGAAACATAGCACTATGCTAAGAGTACGATATACAGTGCACATGTGAAGCTTGCCACTTCAAAGACAACAGGCCTTGGGCTCGCTCTGCGCTGGTGTTTGACACCATTTCAACCGCACTATAGAGCCGCTACATGTTAAAACATGGATCTATAATATTGTATTTTTAGAGCGCCCCATAATGGATATTAGTTCCAAAATTAAATTGCATATTATCTTGAACAAATACTCAGTTTATTGTTATTATAAATTCATGATACATCACTGACGTACATACTAAATGGATTCATGGACGTCAGTACAGGAGGACCATTTATCAGTTAAAATAAATGTGCCAACAGGTAATTGACAATTACGCATCGTTGTAGCACGCAGTTGAATAAATAAAGGATGAGCAATTATTAGTAAAGTGATTAGATAACAGCGATTTAGCTCGAACGGGACACTCATACATATTGTTGAAATAAATGAGTGGTTGGATAATTTAAATAATTACTGTACAATAATAATAACTCACCTGTTCTGTCGTGGCGACGTGCCTGTAACGCGACAAAACTGGTCTATTGCGAGCCCTGTTCAATGGGGAATCTGACACAGACGTCATTTTGAACACTAGGCCACTGGGGATTCTATAACAATGCACTTTTCCACTGGGACTATAACTTTAAAATTACTATGTGTAACTAACAGCCGCCAACTGCACTGGAAGGAAACATTCTGTTTCGATTACAGTATGTGGCGTCCAAAGCGATAGCACATTTTCCGTCGACAAATCACATCCGGAGCACAGCCAAATGAAGGCGATGAATAAAACGTTCACAACGCCCGGTTTAAAGCTACCGCTGATAACGATATTAATGGTGTTTTGCACGTAAACAACAAACTTAGTCATTTACTTCATCACCATACAAAGTTTATACCGTATGTTAACTAAAATCAAGCGAATATTTTACAAATTATTTCGCCTAAACTCCGATTCGTAGGTATTAAACTCTGCACTTTTCAGCTTATTTACGGAATATTTTGATTAAAATTATTTTTAATTCGTGGCCCAAGCACGAAAGTTTTTTTAACGTTAAAATATTTAAAAATTAAATATAGCGTCGCGTCGTAACGACCTCACGGCGATTTCGATTTCGCATACTGAAACAATAGCAATGGCGAGTCGTGGATAGATTACGGATTCGTCACTGCAGCCGACGTGGAGTGTCACTCGAGCTGGTATCGCCGGCTGACCATAGGGACTCCGTAATTGGTGCCACGATGTTTGCTGCGGCCGATACCCGAGGGCCAAGTAGCGGTCGCGAATTCCTACTCGTAATTCAAACGACGCATGCAACGCTCGTACGTGCACAATGAACAAACGGTCTGGCGACCTATTAATTTCAATTCTATATGACATTATTGCATACACATATGATAACCATTTATGTATACGGTGGTTCAATTTTTCGGTTGAACTACTTATGTATTTCTACGTTGGTATGTACAGTTACTTATAGTACACTTTATAGTATGAAATAAAGCATTTTTCAACTTACCGCTGAGAAATCGAGGAGATGAATCAGTACATGAAACAACACATTTGGCTATTAGTTAATATGTAAATTTATTATTAGGTAAATAACACGATGATAAATATTTAAAAAAAAAATTACTAATGAAATAAGTACAACTTTCAGAATTTCTTTAAAAAAGCCAAAATAACAACAATAAAGAATATTCCAAATAATATTTTGGGAATAAAATAATATAATTGATTGACAAAAAACACTATCAACCGATAACATACCTAAGCAAGGAAGACAACATGTACCTATGTGCTCCAAGCTTTCTGTACTCCTATATACCACGTCCATTAACAAACTCACTATCAACAAGAATAATAATAGAAAAAGAAATATTTAAAATAAACGGTGACAGTACTTAAAAAACTGAAAATCAATAAACTTTTAAAAGAAACGGTCCAAAGTCGAACAGGTATTCGTGGTTAAAAAGTCCGTGCACGATGCGTGAATCAATAGAATGTATGCCATTGTTCCTAATGAATATTGTTGTCTCTATGTTTATCATATTGAAAAATGGATCAACTCTATAACAAAAGATTTCTTTCACTTTACAAATATTGCTAATGTTTATAAATTTTAGTATAGTAAAGGTAGCATTTAATAAAATAGTCTGCACGTTGCCATCATATACGACAATTTACGAGTTTAATAAGTATTTTCGCACAGAAGTCATTATAAACCTAAAAATATGTATCATACATGTTAACAATTAAAAAATAATTATTTCCAATTAACGATAATAACAATTCAAATGCATTTTTAAAAATAGAAGCACAAAAATTATCCTTACATGATAAATAAGCGGTATCCACGGACTCCATCGTTGTAAATTTTTTGAACACATCAACCGGACTATTTATTTCATCGAACCATATTCCACATCGTCGAACAACAAATAAACTACACAAATGGCACCATCGAGTCAAACGTCGCTCGCCGGTTAAGTAACTATCAATTAACAAACAATTCGATGACCCATATATGGACAAATATTGACAGATTAGACGAAGTCTCTTAGTGCAAGTATATTGGGCTAGGACGCGACAAATGAATGACTAGGTGTTTACGTGTGCGAGATAAATGTGCGTCGTATGGCGATGACGGAGAGCAAACGGCATGCGCGCCCGTCCGCGGGAACTGAGCGTGAAGGCGCTGGCGCTCGCTGGCCGTCTGCGACGCAGTGCATGCATAGCATTAAAACTTATTTCGATACACGTAAAGAATTCGCAACTCGGCGAATTCCGTAACGTGAAGGGTGGCCGTCGTGGCGCCCGCGCCGTATCGATCCTCTCCCTTAACTTCCCATGTAATGAGATATAATTTGCATGTTAAAACGAATCACGTAATAATGCATCAATGTCATGCTAAGGCGCCACATTTGCATTAACATAAACGCGACAGTACTTACATTAGATGGAACGGCATGTATGAATCATTAAATACTTATGTAACCTATCTACGAAGTTCAAGAATTATATAGTAGAATAATTACTTTCATTAATACTAACCAGTAATGGAAAAAATGTTTCATAGTGCTCTCAAAATTAACGGTATTTCTATTATTATAAAAACCTTAATCCAAAGTTATCATCAATGTTGTCGTTTTTGTCCTGTTTAATAACTATATCCTTAGGAGCATATTTCCGGGTAAAAAAACTTGTGACGTTCACAACAAAAAGGCCCGCAATTGTGTCGCGGTTTGTTTATGTACATAGACATATAGACTCAAGCTTTGCCTTTGTGCATTTCTCATTGATATTCAAAGCATTAAGAAATGAAAAATCTAGAGTGATTCCAAGCAGATGTTTGATCAAACAAATGAATGCGTTTTCAATGCCGTTTTCTCTTTTAGTTTCAAGTAGGGAGGGTAATCCAGAGCGGTTGTTTTACAAGGAAGTAAAAGCAATCGGCGTTTTATAACACATAATTAAATTACACAAAATGTGTAGTGTATAGGCAGTTAAATTTAAAATATTTAATTAATTTCCTGATAGTACGAATACGAACAAAGCAGGAAAACAAGGTCAGTTAACGTATCACACCGATAGTGTACCAGCACCGAGCTAGAGTATACAATAACTGTTTAAGGGTGTTGATTACACGGCAGCACGCCAGGGCGACGTCACGGCGGTCAGGTTCCACGCCGAGGGCCAGCTCCTGCCACTGACATGCTCTGTGCACACGAAACAATACATCTCCACGCACGCAAACCGCGGAATATTATTAAATAGGCTACATTCACTCAAGTTTTGTCTGAAGTAGCACACACTCAATGCAAATATCAGTTATCATCGAATTAATAAAATTGTTTCACCATATTTTTCAGTTCAATATCTTACTAAATAAAATTGAAAATCCACACGTTATTAATGAAATAATAGACAGTTACGTCTTTAACGTCAAACACAAATATTTTTGCTGGGCTGCGTCAAGTTAGGAGTAGCAAAATTTAAAAAAAAATTGAATCATTCAATTTACTATACGTTAATTGTAATAGCATAACTAGTTATGATTGATACTAAGCCTCTGTGGTCAGTCAGAAATCACGTGTTCGTTTGACAATAGCGCACGCATTCCGACAGAATCGTCTTCCATTCATCCGCAAACAGATCACAATAGGCGCTGCGGCTAGGAGGTGCATTGAGCCTCCATCTGATTATAAGTAACTGATAATAATTTTTTGCTAGCCAATGACTGGCTAAAGGTCACACAGTTTATTATCGTTTGCCAACACCAAAGTTAACATAGAAAGATATGGCCAAGTAACCTTGTCGTGAATGTGCTTAAATAATATTGTCATTGCAGCAACTCACAAAACAAAAATATAACTCAAGCTGTCTTAAGACAGATATCTAATGATGAAAGTTTATTCTGATAAACTAGCATCTATTTACTTAACCGCTCGCTCATCCACTATGGGTTAAATGTTAACCAGTCTGAAGCTTTAAAACCACCCTCAATGTAAATGTCTTACCTATTGTTACTCTACTGTAACAACCAGGAATAACTACATAATACGCCTTGAGAAGTATAGTCATTTGTACGATGGCTGAGCCCAGATTTTCTTCTTTGTAGTAAGCTATTTTATATTCAACTTACATTTCATTTAGATTTTTTCTAAATTACAATGTACTACAGTACATGCTTGTATAATTTATTTTTGTAACACACAATATTTACACGTCTATAACGCTTTATACGTATTTGAGCATGTCATAGGTAAACTGCATTGATGGTGACTTTTACAATGAGCATAAACATGTGAATGCAAAGAACAGATTCATGTAGTAAATATAATACACCTTAAACATCCACCCACTGCAGGGCACGGGACTTCCCTGCAACTTCAGAAGGCTCAGACCACCAGACTTAGACACCATGCTGTTGCAAAGTGTATTGCTAAAGATATGGGTTAGTAGCCAAACTGTTTGTTCTATGGTATCCAAGAGGTGACATATGGTATCCAAGAGGAGACAAGGCAGGGGCGACCAAAGAAAAGATGGAGCGACGACATCCGCGTAACCCTAGGACCATATTGGGCTAGAGTGGCAGAAGACCAAGCCCAACGGAGAGAGCTGGAGGAGAGCCATGCTAAAATGCACGCCGAATTACTACATTTACTATAAGCAAATAACTCAAATGAATATAAAAATCCATGTAATTTGGAATAAAAGGGCTTTATAAATAAATAAATAAACTATTTCCACAAGTTTAATACATTGCTAGATCAATATCTCAATCTGATTATGCGAATGCAATTAAGTTAATGTTAAAGTGTGCTAGTAGTGTTAACACAAATGGGCACTTAATCCCTAAAAAAATTTTTATAGGTATCTTGCAGAATGTAATTACCGATTGAAAAATTATGTATGGGTATTCTATACTAGCTTTTGTCCACTACTTCGTCCGCACGGAACACTGACTTTGAGTAGCATTTTAATTTCCTAGGATACATTTATTGCGCAAGGCAGTATTCCATGAGGACAAAGTCGCGGACAAAAGCGAGTATAGCCTATATTGATCAGTGATGATATAGCATTCAAATGGTAAAAGTTTTGAAATCGGTCCAGTAGTTTTTGAGCCTATTTATTACACACACACACACAAATCTTTCCTCTTTATAATATTAGTATAGAAGTATAGATTTACATTTAATATTACATTTTAATTTCATATATTTTTCCACATAACCATGGTAATGAGACATATCTAATGATACAAAATTAAAGTCAGATCTAGTGATCCTCTATATAGATGTAAGAAGTATGCACAATATAATCTGTTACTAAGAAAATATAAAAGAAAAATTTACAAAACTAATACATATTAGATTACGGTAATTATTTCATGTACAGAAAGGAATATATTTTTCTGCATCCTGTATTACATATATCTGCTTATATAAAAACTAAGAAGTAGCAAAATGTGTAAGAAATGAAATGATAACGATCTATTCTTTGATTAATCATCCTGTATAAGAATTTGGAACTTTGCTATAAGAAATTATTACATCAAATCTCTTTGTCAATATTTTAATTATACATCTTGAATGTAATTTATATAGTAAGAGTGCAATACAACCACAAACAACATTACACTAATAAATATCAACAGGCACCATAAGCTCTTGTACTTATATGGACTATTAATGTAATTGGATAATTTTACAATGTGATAGCTTCACCTCATGGTTATTAAATTGGTAAGTACTAACTATGCAACGAAAAATATCATGTAAGTACAATATATGACAGTAAAATAATAAAGAAATAATTACAAACAATATTTCTACGCATAATTTATTATATCGTGCCATACTCTATATTAATGATGTGTATTTCAGTAACATACACTAAGCTCTTATATACGTAAGTTTACCAAAAAATGAAATATTGAACAAAATACGAAGCGCTTACTTAGAGCACAAGACTTAGTATGCTGTAACGAAAAAATCTAATTTGAAATTAGCATGTAAAAATAATTATTGGCGCGAAGCAGATCTCCGAAGCACATATTTATAACTAATTCTTTAAATTTTCGTGAATATATTACCTGATCTTTGCATATTGGACGACTAATAAACATAAATTCAAAGTAAAAACATGTCGTTATCACCGATTTTCACTGCACTCCACTACTCCGAGCGAACTGTCAACAGCTACACCCGCCCTTTGACCGGGTAGGAATTGATTTTTGTATGTTCTTACCAGTGTATGTATAATAATATTTTGTCTATGAATGCTTATTTATTTATATTTTATTTTGTTTCTTGGAAGATGGACATTAAAAAACATGAATGTTATATAATAAATAAACATGTGCAATTGTTTATTGACCACTTCTATTACAAAGTAGCAAAGAACGGTAAGAAATCACATGAATGAATTTTACTGAAATTAAAAATTAATCTCGTATTATAGATAAATAACCATTTACAAGTATTCATGATGTAAGGCTAAAATAGCAGATTCCAAAGCCATCATGTATCTATATATATATCACTTATCTATGGAATGTATTTTGTTTTGAATCAATTTAGAAATTTTCACTTCTCTTCATTTATTCACCATTCCTTTCCTTGTGACATCATATTGCTGTATAATTTTAATTACGTAAGTTACTATTAAAAAAATGAATTTATTTGTAAGGCGATCACTACTTATCCAATTCACAAAGAAGAAAAGGTTATGTCAGATAACAATTCAACGACAAAGTGAGGTAAGTTACTAAATACCTATTTTCTCAAACAACAATATTTTGTTGAATGTATGAGTAATGTATGAAATAATACTAGCAGATCATTTGGTATATCAACATTTCGACTTCACTTCTTCGCACTTCAGTTTAGTGACCATACTACAACTACAGTCTACAGTGTAAGGTAAGTGTAAGTCCTGTAAGTCTCTAAAAACATGATTGATTTCACATAACTAAATTTTCACAGCATAACCAAAGACTATAGAGCCGGCCTATATGCCATGGTTTAAGGAAGTGGGACAAACTAATATAAAATAAATATTTTTGATTTATCCAACTAAAATCTTCAAGCTGTTTTTGTTTTTGAACTTTTATTTAGTGTCAGTCTTCATGCTGTTTACATCGTTACTAAATGAGCGAGCTGAGCTTAACCAGAGTCATAATAAGTTAAGGTTCGACATTCTGGTCCTGGATTAGAGGGTTACGTGCTCGACCCGGCTATGGTTACCTGCTCTGAAGTTCAAATCTCGGTTTAAAGTGTTTATATACTTGTAAGTTTTCGGGCAATTATCCTAGACGAATGGTACCGTCCAGTTTGTTGATTCGTGTGAGTGACGATGACATCCAGGTGAGCAGGTATTTGATATACCTGGGCCTCGCCTTAGACTCTCGCTGGGACTTCGAAGAGCTCATCGTGTGATCGGCTATTGGCAATGGATCGCTTACTACTTATTCTTGGGCGACGCCAGGAAGGCGTTCACCGCCTTTACTTCGGGGTCGTACGATCAGTGGCCCTTATTGGCGCATCTATGTATATATCGCAGCATATCTTTTGAGGTGGCAACAGTCATGGCAAGTTTTTTTCCCTTCGACACACTGGCGGACGTGGAAGCTAAGGTATTTTACCGGTGTCGCTCTATTTACTAGAGGGGCGGAAAAATGGCTGGTTGTTGTGTTTCTGCTAACCTTAAAAGCCTGAATAAAACTTCGAAATGGCAATGATATATTAGGCTTACATAGGCTCTCACCGCAAATGCTTCAGTGCGTTTCTACATTGGATTAAACGCGAAGCAACATTGCAATGCCTTCATTGTATAGGGGATTGGAATGACTCTCAGCACACTTTTGAGGCGTGCCCTGCATGTGAGTCTGAGTGGCGTGACCTGATACATTAAATCGGGAGGGATCTTTCTCCGCTAGCAATAATAGCGGCTATGATGGCATCCTGGCGTGATAGTATAATAATAATAATAATGGCACTTTGCAATGGCCTCAAGATGCTGCGCCCAAGGAGATCAGGCTTGATTTGGGAACTAGTCCCGAGACGAACCGTTTAAAGAATAGCGCAAGGGAGGCACTGGTCTCGTTTCTTTAAGCACGTCAGTACCTATACATAAAAAGGTCCAAGAACATATTCAAAACCTTATCGACTGTTGTGTCTTCTTTTCTTTTATATAAATAAAAGTATTAAATCGTAACCGTACAATGGTTTGTTCCAGGTGTCAGTTGGTAAGCCAGCATTAACGTTTTGTAAAATCTACGCTGGATTATTATTCATCTGGCCAACCAAAAATAAAATTGATAACAAAATATCTGCCAAATCTACTATGCTCGATAATGCAGATAAAATATTCGAAAATGGTCGATACGAAGAGTGTTATAATCTACTTATATCGTGTAAAGAAAGTATCTGTTTATTCAGTTTTTATCATTAAGTTGTATAACTTGTTCATTGTTAATTTTACTACAATATTTTATTATTACACTTTTATAAGGACTTTCAACTATAAACTGCAAATATTTTTACATCCTACATTACTTATAGAATACATTTAATAATGGTGTTCACCACATATTAATATACTTTGGCCATCCTATCATTTACCTAACTAATCCCGAATGCGAGCTACTGAGCAGCTTAATATAATATAACAAAATTATTTTAAATATTAGGTGCTATAAAGAGCATAAAAACTCAATAAATCATAATTTCATTAATTAATTGCTGTTACCCGCGGCTTCTCCCGCTTGATCAAAAGAAAATATTTTGTTCACATGTCATACAGTTATCCCGCTTGTAACTCCATCTATAGTGCTTATTTGATTAAATACTCGTGGAAATGAGGTGTTTTTCCCGAAAGAAAGTAGCCTATTTTACTCTTTGGCCCTTCAAATATCCGTATAGTAAGAATCACATTAATCCGTTGCCTCTTGTTTACTAGAGATGAGGACAAGCAAACAAACTTTCGCATTTTTAAATAGTATGCATTAAATGGGGTTAATACAAATTCTTCTGAAGTAAAACAATTTCCGCAGGAGGAACTAAATGACATAGAAATAAAATGGCGTATTTGTCGTGTACTATATAATATGTCGAAAGAAGAAAAGTATGAAGCTAGCTACAAGAAACAACTTATTTCGAGAGCTTACCAATTAATAGCTAGCGAATTAGATAATAATTGGGATAATCATGCTGTCCAAAAATGGTATGCATTAATATTAGATGCAAAATGTTCTTTTGGAGGAATGACGAAAAAAATAGAACAATTAGAAAACGTAAAAAAACATATGGACGTAAGTTACGTTATGTACTATACTAAATCAGTAAAGTAAAATTTGAGCAATCATATCCATCTAGAAATATGTAAGTTTAGGGTGTTGATTAAGTTAGTATAGGTTTAATACAATTAAAAGATATCTCCACTTATTTAAAATTTTCATCTTAAATTAATAATAAATTCACAAATTATATTTGTTACATAGCTAATAATGAAGATTTTTTTCTTCAGCTCGCAGTAACTTTGAATCCGGATGATGCTACAACTTTACACATGTTAGGCGAATGGTGCTATCAAGTAACAGAAATTACATGGCTGCAAAGAAAAACAGCTGAAACGCTTTTTGCTTCTCTTCCACATTCAACCTATGAAGATGCGCTTGAATATTTTTTGCGAGCAGAAACTGCACAACCACGTTTTTATAGCATTAATTTATTAAGGCTTGGTACTTGCTATTTAAAATTGAAAAAAGAAGACCAAGCCAAGTATTACCTTAAGCTAGCAGCTAGTTATCCTGCTAAATCAAACGATGATCATTTGGCGAATAAAAAGGCGACCGAATTGTTAAAAAAACTTAAGTAGCTTTTGTTTTAAGTAGGTACCTAATTTTATATCATTGGTCACGAACCATTAAGTTATTAGCCTTTTTTTTAATTTTAGGTCTAAAAATTATTACCACTACGCATGTAGTTATGTAAAATGTAGGTATAGAAATCTTACAGAACATTGCCATTTATCAATTGACCACCTTGATAGATATAAAAAAAATAAAGCACCTATATAAAGTGTTCAATGGTGTAATAAAAGAGGAATAACAATCCTGCAGTATATGAGAGTCAAATCTGGAAACTGAATTTTAAACCAGTTTATCCCACCTGATTGAGCTAAAATTTGCACTTGCTTTTTGTATACACGTTTGCTTTGCATGACATTGCATGGTTAGCTTAGTGAAGTCATTTTGTGTAAAAAAGCGAAGAAAAATGTGTGCGTGTCAGCTCCGACGCACGACGAGTTTATTCCTTACGAACGATAATTATGATATATATCGAATAGAAAACGAGAGTAAATGAACGCATCTTCTAAAATGGTAAGTCATTGGTAAAAAACAAAAACAAAATCTATACCATATCTAGTCGTTCTAGGTGTTCTACCAGAAATTAAATCTAAACTTAGGCGGGAAACGATGCCATAAAGTAGCTAGTTGTCATAAACGCCTGACGTCACATCCGTTCCATGTTACACTTGATTTTACTCCGTATAAAAATTCCATACCGGGCATTATAACTCAAATGGTTTCTTAAGAAGTAAACTCCAAAAAATTGAAAACAAAAAAGACGGAATATGACATGATGGTTATAGAGCATATGAGAAATGTTAATGCGATAACCCATGGACGCATCTCTCTATTATGAATTATGTTAATGTTATAAATATAATTACAACAAATATGTAAATTATAATAAAGAAACGCAAGTTTTATTTCACAATATACAACTGTTCTACTAAATTATAATTTTACTGTTTATGCGGTTTTTGGTTTTTGTCACTTTGTAATTTTTGAACACTGGCAGTACACTATTTTTCAGATTGGCTTGGCACTACACAGTAAAATCTACTTCTCTCTTATGTCTTTATTACACCATGGTAAGGACCACACTGCAAAACTGCAAAAGGTTGCTTTATTCTCCCATGCTTTTTATCTTTTAAATAGTCCTTGGTTTCATAAAAAGATTTTCTAAAGTGAACTTGCTTGACATTTTTTTAAATCTCTGAAATGAATTTTACCAAGAATTTTATTGTGTCTGCTGACCGACATTCCAAAAAAGAAAGGCTAGTCATAAGCTACCGGCATAAAGATTAAGCTAGTTTGTGGCCGTTCCTAGTTCAAAAACATTAGGCCCTTGATAATCATACGTAATTGTAGCCTATTTTTTTTATGTACATGCATCATATTTTCATAAATATCCTACAAACGAAATGTTCTTACTTCAATAATATCAATATTGATAGCTTTCAATATATTTTTCTCCTAGATTTTTTACAACCTGAACATGCTTGTCACACGACCGCTATTTGCTTTCATCGCGAGGTGGCGCCTGGGCTCCCAACCAGCATTAAGTGCGCTATAGCTAATACATTGTCCGATGAAAAATGTGGATCGGAACGACACAATCACTATAAACCGGGACGCTAACCCCTTAAGTTCTATTACATCACCCTTAACATCAATGTATTATTTCGTATGTCATATTTCACTTCATAAAATGGTCAACTAATCAATCGTCAAAAAAAAATATAACAATCTGTGCTGAGTAGTACGTTCGTTTAATATTTTATTATCTATGCAAATGTCAGCATTTTTAAATTGATAGAAAAACGGTCCAAGGAGAATGTCAGTGATTAAATATAGGGAAGAGTGGAGGAAGAACGATAACTGTTGAAGTTGAAGCGTTATTTACAAATTTGTAGGATTAAGATACGTCTATACTATAAATAGTACTCCTAAACATATAACTTTAGAAAACTTTACTATGGCTTTAAACAGAGACTCCGATTTTAGTGACGATGAAGTATTTTTTGGCAAATTAACACTCAAGGAAGTCAAAAAACACATCTTCATGGACCGTTCTCAAAAGACCTTATCGTAAGTATGAATTAACTCGTTTTTTTTTAAAAATACATAAGTATCTATTTAAAATGTTTTTATAAAATCAAAAAATGTCCTTTTCTTAATGTTATTATTTTAACAGGCTTGCAGCTGGCGACAGAAATGTTTTCTATGTCAATAGTACTAAAATAATACAAACCAATTCCCAACCAAACATACAATCTCAAGGAGATATAGACGCATCAGATGTCGAACATTTTAAGTCCACGTCATACCCACTTGTTAATAAACACTCTGATAAAGCAAATATACCGATTTCTGACCTGCAAATTGAGGACAGTTTTCTCGAAATGGAGAAAAATGTAACTGAGCAGAATGAGTTTCATATGAAACATAACAGTCTAGATAACACTTTAGATGTCATAGACTTCATATTAAATAATGCACCGTCCCACACAGAAGCAAACAAAAAATTCATCAACAATGAAAATAATATAGTTGATAATAACAGTAAATTTGAATGTGGTAGTAAAGTTCCTAAAGACAAAATTTTGTCTCAGTCAAGTACTTCTGTTGAAAAGGAAGACAAGGGTCAACCAACATATTTAATATTCAATTCACCCGCTCCAGAATGTATTAAGAATGAACATGTGCATAGCATCCCTTCATCACCTAGTAATATGAAACTTAATACAGGCATTGCCTTTAATACACCAATATGTAATAAAACAAAGGCCTTAAATATATTTAAAACACCAAGACTTCCCTCATCAAATAGAAAGGATATTTGTTTGAAGAAAACACCAAGTAAATCAAAAGCATTTGAACATATATCTAGTCCTATTGCAACATATATAAAAAACAGTCCTCAAGTACCGTTGGTTAAAGACGTCTATCCTAAGAAGCCCTTACCGAACACATCATTCATACCAAGGCTAACAAAAAGTGGTTCTGTAAACAAAATGAGCAATAAAGAAAATATGGAGCTACCATCACTTGCATATAAAAGTGCAAAAACAACAAAAGTAGTAAGTATTTTTATGGGTATAAGTCTTAATTACCTATACAATATGTATAGCATTTTATAGTATAGTAGTGAAAATTGATACAAGTCTTTTAACATAGCTACCATCTTATGGGCTTCCCGAAACCTCTGGTATTGCAGGTGTCTGAGACCACTTACCATCATGTAGGCCATCTGCCTTTTTGCCATGCCCTTCTGCTATAAAAAATACATTCTTACTATGTGCTCTTGTAAATATACCTACCTATACATCATTGGTGTCATTAGTATTGGCGAGCAGGACAACCACTCAGGGCCTGATGCAACAACAGTCCTAGCAGAAAAAAGTTTACACTTAAATCTATATACAATTTAGTATTCATGAAAGTAATAAAATAAATGGTTTAAAAACGAATATTAACTATGTCTAAACTAACATTGCCCAGTAGCCCCTCAACAAATCTGCTTACACACTTACATGTTTGATAACTTGGTGTAATCGGGAATGTATTGTTTATAAGTATTTTGGTAGGTAATACATCGGTATTATTACATTTTTCAGATAAACATGAACACAGCGAAGTCTTCACAAAGCATCTGGCCCAAGAAATTGACATCTTCCGTGCATAAACCTGTTGTATTAAAACATGATTACAGGGAGTCTAGAAAAGAACTTTTAATTTCACAACAGGACAGTTTTGACAATCTCAGCTTACATCAGGCTGATGTTTCCGTTTGCACTGAAAAAAGTGCATTCAGCAAGCCATAATATTTCTTCCACACTTTATGGAAAAATGTATACATATAAAATTATGTTGTGATAGTTAAAACAACAATGTAGTTAGTATTCAATTTTATTAATATGTATAATATATGTGTAAACATTTGTTAAAAGACATAGCATGCAGGAACTCCTTAGAGATAAATGCTACAAAAATACTAAAATCACACGAGAATCTTAATTCTATTACTGAGATAAATAATTATCACTTAAAATACCTATTTGTGTAAATTAATTAAATAAATAAACGCGAATTTAAAATGCTCCTTTTTTATTTATGGTTACTTCTGTACACACAAATTTTCCTTTTCCTATTTATTACAGAGTTTATTAATGTCTTGAAATCGGTTTGTGTTTGATCTAAATTACCAATGACCATAAAAGGATAAATGCAAATACATTGCATAAAATAATTAACGATTTGTGCTTTATTGGCAATTAGTTACATGCATGCCAGACATGTAACTTACAAATAAAACATTTATGAATTGAGAAAAACAGTCTACAATAACTGTATACTATAAATCAAGCCAATTATGTTATACATTTAAACGTAACTGGTGATTTGTGGGGGTGTATTACACTCCTCTGCCTACCCCTTAGGGGATTACAGCCGTGATGTTACTATGTTATACATGTTGAAACTAGGTTCTTCAAAACATTTCGGACTATTCAAATAAAAATTGCATTATGAAGTTCCATTTTGATCAAGAAATAGATCTCATATTATACTTTTCGGGTACATTTTAATTTCCAGTATTTTACTATATGCTTGCTGCCTTTCAATACCCCGCCATTTCATGACATTGCTGACCATTATGAATTATTACAATTGACACTATTTGAACAAACCAAATGTTTATCAGAAATGTCCATGACATATCACATTGGCCGAAACTCAAACTAGCACAGGTATGTAAAGATAACCATTGTTGGTCAATTGTTATTACTCAAATGATTGATCGAGTCAGGGACTTTATTAACAGCTATCTCACAAAACAAGTCTTTACCCATAATAATAGAAGTGAGAAGTTTCATAAAAGTCAATTTCAACAAAATTTTTATCACTTGAAAGTATTGAGTAAGTAAGTAACTATATTAAAAATAAATATAAATGCGGCTTAATCCATTCGCCAAAAACAAACATCCGGAAGATAAAAGAATATTAAATAACAGCTTGTAAAAAATAGCACCAAGATAACTCTTATAATATAGATATACATATATAAAATGTACGAAGAATTGGCTTTTTTCCTTAGTGCTGTGCTGAAACCGATTCAGCAGTCGATTTGGTATACAAAACTGCTGAAACGAACATTTCAGAGTTCAAATGAAATGCCAATATTTATATATCTTATCTAAGTATAGAAATTATGTACGTAACTACTAACAATGTAATTAACACTCAAAGCCTTCTCAAACTCGATGTTAAGCATTATCACAAAATTGTTCATACGATTTAATTTTTAAATGCACTATTAAATAACATGAACATTTTTAATTGAATACTATAATAGAATAGAATTTGGTCGGGCGGTTGCTAGCGCGACTGCCGATCGAAAGGTCCCGGGTTCAAATCCCGGGTAGGGTACTGTTGGATTTTTCTGATTTAGAATTGCTAGTAGTGACTCGGAGTCTGGATGTGTGCCCGGTGCATGGCAATAGGCTCACCACCTATTCCATTGTGGGACTTAA
>DWDX01000037.1:0-49036 GCA_018245675.1 Agara michaeli | reverse complement strand
CCCAACCCGGGATTTGAACCCAGGACCTCCCGATCGGCAGTCACGCTAGCAACCGCCCGACCAACGAGGCAGTCAACTTTATATTTCATGAAAATGTAAAAAACACTTAATAATGCTAGAAAAGTTTTAAGAAAAATGTTCATTATTCACGAAAACATAAAAAAAAACAATCTTTATGCAGTTTCGTTAAACTGCGGGTCTTTATCCCGTTCTATTCATGGTAACTGAAATTATATAACGGGGAAAATGCAGTTCACTTAAAAACCAAATTCTCCACGAGATATGTATATTCCCAATACGCTAATACAGGGGAACATGCAACAAAACGTGTTTTTTAGATCTCGCCTAGAATGATTATGACGAGACATAATATCAGATGAATTTAAAAAAGCATCCGATGAGAACTCCTCGTCTTATTTTCCAAGTAGCCATAGTAACACACATTGGTACTATCGGCTACTGTGCTTACTAAGGAACAAGAAAAAACCGTAGAAACCACAGCCATGTCTTTTGACGACACTTTTCTTTCTCCGAACAACTAGTTTACTAGTTACTACAATGTTGCAAGCCATTCTAATGGTCTATTCACACTGGAGTGCACTATTTTACGCAGGACATTGAATTCTATTTAATATGTCATTGTGAGTATTTTACTAAAGTTGCTATAGATTAATCGGTTTTTTAAATAGGAATATAAAATATATATATATCACTACAAAAATGTTGAATATCTTTCTCAATTAATATTGTTATGATGTCGTCTTATACTGCATACTTGTCATCGCAAAACTACACTAGGAAAAAACGTTAAAACTTTAAACAAGACCGTGAAGACCCACTTTAGTCAGATTAGCGAATGTCGTATGGTCACATTAGGTTAGTTGAATACAATACGACTAAAACGAAAGGTCGCCGCTGCGCGTGGCAAGATTAATACATTTGTATACATCTTAGTTTAGTCGCTAGACGCTTCACCGTTCGTACCGCGCGTATTCACAGTAGCAATTAGAAGCACTGCTCACAGAAGTACCTTACAGGGAGCTTTCCTTTATTTCTCTTATTAACGGATTGCAAAGGCGAAGGCGGACCCTCTCAAGGCACTGGTGCAGCTAAACCTTCGATGCTCCTCCTCCTGACATGCGCGATTAATTGAAATATCCTCTCGTAACCAACAAAATGAGAGCTAATTGAAGATCGCATTATAGTGGGAAACGATCCTAATAGAACTCAGAATAAATGGCTTCATGGCGAATCGATAAATGATGCGACAATGTATGGAACAGGTTTTCTTTCTTCCTTGCCAATCCACATTCTGAGCCCTTAGACTCCATTAGACAGAAGATTTATGCGTAAGTAAAAAACAGCATACGCGACTACTACTGATAAATATAAATAAACCCAAGATATGTAAGTAAAATCACGCCTGTAATCCTCTTAAGGGGTAGGCAGAGGAGTGTAGTACACCCCCGCATTTCACCAGTTACGTTTAAGTCCCACATTGGAATAGGTGGGGAGCCTATTGCCATGCACCGGGCACACATCCAGACTCCGAGTCACTACTAGAAATTCTAAATTAGAAAATTCCAACAGTACCCAACCCGGGATTTGAACCCAGGACCTCCCGATCGGCAGTGGCACAAGCAACCGCCCGACCAACGAGGCAGTCAAATTAAATTTATAAATAATAAAAACGTTTACTAGATATAAATAAATAAACGCGTTAGCTCATTACTCGTTTCACCGCCAACACGCATTAAAGGAAGTATGTTAAAGACTTCAACAGTTCCTTATGAGTTGGTATCAGACGTTCATTCGTATAGATTCATTTTAAAGTATTCTTTCTTGACATGCATATTTCTTATACACCCTATTTTGAATGAATTTACTTAAAATTTTATAATTGTTCATAATTATCATGTTTCATTATTTTACAATTGCTATTTCAAATATGATACGGAGATCAAAATTATTACTAGAAAACTGACAACAAAAAATATTGTGATCCTAAACTAAAACATTTATTTGTATGTTTAAGGGTTTTGTACTCGAAACGAAATAGAAACTATAGGATTTGGAAACGTAAGTGACGCGTCCTAACGAGCATCACCGGAAGTGAACCAACACTGGCAGTACTTCCGCCAACCATTGTCGCCTTGAACGTGCTTGTTTGCACTCACACCATTGGCACGTAATCGTTGACTGTGCATCATAATTTTGTTCATATTTAGTTAACTTTTTGATCTTCAGTTTGCGTGCAATCTCTCAAAATGTTTGTTAATCTATTTTCTTTAAACGAGCATGTGGGTTATAGTTATATGTATATATAAAATCTTAAAATGTAGATGCTTAGGTAATGTCCTTCATATATTATTCGTCTACTTTTACTTTGCTCGGAAACTTTTAAAATTTTCCGCTTAGTTCACACATTTAGGAATTACAAAAAAAAATCCTATAGCCAGTAATCTTTTTAAAGTTAAAACTTTATCGGTTTTGACCTGAAAATGTAATACGTAATGTAAAAGGGTATGCTTTCTTCGCTGATTAAGCCTAGTTTTGTAATTCTGTAGTTACTAAACGAACCTTTCATCAATGATGAATTTCACTAAGATCTCTTAATAAAATTCATCATTGATGAACGGACTTTGTGACCGTGTGTATATCCGCAGGGTAATCTCCGGAAACACAGCACCGATTTAAAAAATATTTCACCATTTGAAAGGTACATCATTATACAGGAACATAAACTTTATGTTATGTCTTTGTAGTCATACATTGTTGATCTTAACAGAGTGGTCGTGGCATCAGGATTATAACTTGACGTTCTTAGAGGTTGCAACTCTAGATGTGTTTCCACCGGCTTTCCAAACCTATGTAGGTATATGAAGTCTTACATTTATATCAAATTGTGAAAATCTCTGTAATTTTATTTTAAGTGTAAAACAATTAAGTCACACTACTTTTCTTCAGCATTTTAACCGTAGAAATAAGAAATTTACGCGCACTGATTAATTTATCTTAGCTTTTCGGTCCGATAGTAAGTTATCATAACACAGTAAGCTAACGTACTTCCAATACATTTTGCTCCACGAGCTTACAAACAAAAAGAAATAATTATTTTTATTAAACACTCCATATACAGGTTTTATTTTTGCTAGGACTTCATTATAACTATATATTTATGTACATATGTGTAAATACCGCCGTATTAAAAACATGTTTAGTTTTACATATAGTTACAAAATTAATTTCGTTACAAAAAAATCTATTTGGTGCGATGTGATGTGACTGTCAATTAACACAATTCAGATTAGTGCGGAACAGGAGCATGATGCGCTCTTGTTCGATACCGAAACAGTGAAGTCAGTTTTACATCATCAATTAACACGCTGCTATTTTCGGAGCAACGGTGACTCGGAAATCTTAGCGTTCTTTGATTTATTCATTCACGTATTTAGAAAGAATAACAGAAAACTAAATAAACGTAACCACTTTATGTATCTACGTATGTTATGCACTGACGTTATAACGTTAATTCTCAAAATATGTATAAAGCTATTAAAACATAGTCTTGCATACTTGATTAATTTTCGCTTATCTACGTTATAGTTTACGTTGTATTCCAATATTTTTAAAAATAAAACGTAGTGTTTTACAGTACTTGTAAATAAAACATGAAAAAGTACATTCGTATATGTTCATGCGAACGAATGCTCTTGAAAAACTAATTCGATATAACATACTTGATGGGACTAAAATAAGATAATCTACATATAATGGTAATTAATGCTAGTGCTACGTTGGCTAGCTATGATTTAAATGTATAGGTAAGTTAAATTTACGGTTGCGTACCGTGACATTCGACCGGTATTGCTTTGACACGATAAACTATAACATTATAGTACTAGTACCATTATAGTACTATATCCACATAGTGAACTTTACAACCAATTTGTCTAAACATTTGCATCATAATTTTATAGGATATACGAATAGTTTAAAATGTCGCTAAATGCGCCTGATGGCGAATTCTAAAAATTGTTCATTAGACCTTATTTGAAACACACTAACACGATTTGTCTTCTGCGCGTCCATTGACATTTTCAACTCATTATGTGAACATCCTCTCGCGGGTCGACGACACAATTTGCGTGTTTAAACCATTTTTTCAGTCAAATAATGAACCTCCATTTGTTAGCGAAAAATGCTTCCCATTAATTAGAAGCTAATTTAAATTATAATGGCTTCAGCGTCATGACGTTTTAAATGCAATAAATTGAATTATGTGTTTCTAATGAGAAAATTAGAAGGATTGCATTAAAAAGTACTATTGTTTATGACGTACAGTGCGGTCCTAGCGACGAGCAATTTAAAAGACTTGTTGTTATTTTAGGGACGTTTGATCATACGTAACATCACGCCTGTAATCCCCTGAGGGGTAGGCAGAGGAGTGTAGTACACCCCCACATTTCACCAGTTACGTTTTACGTCCCACAATGGAATAGGTGGTGAGCCTACGATTGATCATAGCTCTAAAATAACAAAATCCGCTGAAGAATAAGATGCTATTTATATGATTTTTGTAACCTAAAGTCTGTTTATAAGAAATTCATTATTCCAGTATTGGTCTCACGTCTTCTCTCATAATGAGACTCTTCTAATATATTTTTTTTGTTACTGTTTAATCTCGCGTTTAATTCCATTTCTCGTATATTTTGGTTGAAAATTATTGTGCCAATTTTTATTCAAAACTGTTTTCACATATCATTTAGGTTAACTAATGTACCTAAGAATTTTTACATACAATGAATGTAACAAAACGTTCAACTTTGACTCTGCTTCGTTGTACCTTCTTCACCTGTTGAATATTACAGTCGAACTGAATAAACTAAAAAAAATAGCTAAATAATTTAATTCATACTTTTAAATTCCTTTTTAAACAACAATTAAAAAATTAGAAAAGAAAATTAGTTTCAGTTAGTAAAATTGGATAGCCCAAATCACTGTAAAATTAGTAATAAACTATTCACAATTTCTTTTACGCAAACAAAAACCGTAGGTATCTATCTATATATGAACTGCTAAACTATGTACCTACTAAACGTCTTTGAAAAAATATTTTCGTGGCATCCGTGTAAATCATGTTCCCTGTGACCGCGAGTAGTGGAGAGCTGTTGTGCTACGATAAATGAGAAGAGTAGGTCAAGAGTACCTCTAACAGATGAGTCTGTACAACGATTTTGATGAAAGTACAAGAGGGAAAAGGATCTTGTAAGAATCATAGCCCTTGGAAATTCTGTCTCTGCCTACATTTGTAGGGAAATAGGCGTAGTTGAATAACTATAATAGTAATTGTTATAAGATTATGGATGGTCACATGACTACAACATAATTTACGTTTACTTTCAGTCTTCTTATGAAACCTGTACTTGCTGTTACTTCGCGTACTGATTTCAAACATGTCTCTAATGAATAGAGTCAAATAGCTTATGTTTAAACTTAACTGCCCACATAAAATGACTTTGCCATATAAGAATTTTTCAGTCGTCAACTAAATAAAGTTAAAGTTTTAGTATCGGTTTTATTGTCTAATGGAGATAAATAAGTAGGGTGAGTACATAATAACAAACAAATATTCATTTATTAGAACCATCATTCGCAGCATCCCTCCATCATCCTCTACATAAATAATGTCATAAAATCTAGGTTCGAACTATGAACCACAGGGTCAATCTAAGACCCATAAGCATTGTGCTGCCTCACTCCATAAGTGATATTAAATTCTACATATCAAATCTAGCTTTACTTTTTTAATGACAAAAGAATTTGCTGAAAGGTTGTTTTATGATATTAGCTAAGTTTTAAACATAGTCTATACGACTTCCTTAAGCTAACGTTTAAACTTAAGCAAATAAGCGGAGTTACTCAAGCTAAGTGCATGTTCCACTAGAAAAAGACTGAAAATAAATTATATCAACCCTTTCAGATCACCTTTCATAGACGTGCACTTATAATATAAATGTCATCTGAGTAAATGTTATGTGCATCAGTTTGTGTACGTTTTTATGTATAGATAAAGTAGCGTCTCGAATCCTACGACACTTCACAGCGAAACCGTGTCACACACAACATTAGTGGCAACATTTTGTAAGGAGGACGCAGAACGCATGAATATGCATGCGCACTTTGTCACATCACTGTCTTGAACTCCCCGCACATTCGCTACACTTGACATTACATATTATATATTTAACTTCAAATAACGTATATTTCAAGTAAAACAATAACTTTAAATCTAAAATATTTTTCTGTAACGTTGCAACCTTCGGTACTTTGCCCCTTAAGAAACCTGAGATTGTTATATTAACGTTCTCTGAAACAGGTAAATTTCCACATGATATTACAGTATAATTCAATGATCGATTACTTCTTTACTGGTAATTGATCAAACCTGATTTTTGTCGTTTAAATACAAAATAACGAAGACTTACTACCTATTTGGAAATGCAGATAATTGCAATAAATCGTAATATAGTCATTTTTTAGCTTAACAAAAAGCAATGGCTTAGTAACAGCATACAATATTTGTTGTCCATAGTCCAAACCCGGCACAATTGTAATTAAATAGGTATAACAAAACGTCAGATATTAGCCGTGTTTAATTAGTATTGAATTATCTTTGAAAATGGACAACACTTATTCAAATGACTATAAAATCATATTGAGTTAAAAATCTTGTGTTCCGTACTATATGAATTACTCGGACAGAACATTTATGTTATGAATATATTAACTTTTTTTATGTCCATATAGGCAGTAATGGATACAAAGAACATTAACAACTACATCTTTACCAGGCAGCCGTCAAAGGTTTATCAAAATGTGAAATTTTGAAAGCAGGTGTAAAATCTGCAGTCGAAATCATTAACAAAGCAAGCAACGCAAACGCACATTTACAAAATATGCGACAGTGAGCAACTGTTGAGAGAGCTGCCTTATAACTACGAAAGTATAGATTGTATTTAAGCTTGTAGAATGATTTTTGGGAAAAATTAAATATAATCTAGAGCAATAGTCCCATTGCGACATTTGTATGTATGTATGTACAAGTTTACTATACTTTGTTACAACTATACTGTGTTAAAACCGTCTTATTGTACTAATTTAAATTTTTGTACCCTATACATTACTTTTATATTATTTTTCTTTGATGCAATAAACTACATGAATGAATAAAATATGGACGGACATAAGCCTATCAACCTTTTGCAGTGGTACACAGTTCTGTTAAGTTAAGTAGCGCCGGATTCAATAGTTCCTTATAGTAGGCTACCACTAGTAACAATTTCATAATTATGCATGTTTCTGCTCCAATGAACAGTAGGTTATTAAATATAATTATGAAAGACCTTCAGGTAATTTAAAAACTTCCAACATTCCAGTTATACTGTCCTTACCAATTACTGATGCACCATGATGGGGTGTGTACTAGGCCTCCCAAGCGAGTTGAAACCTGTTCCCAACTTCGGGACGTTAATAGACTGCAATAATGTATAAAGTAATCGATATGTAAACGTATAATGTCTTCATTATTGTACAACGGAGCTATTTAAAACACACAACGCTATAATCGATAGTCTGTAGACAAGAAATAACTTTTCTTGATAGGTTGTTTCGTAATATACTCGGTGCGGTCTGTGTCTCGGTCAGGGCCAGCCGGGCACGGCATAGGGGGGTAAGTTCAAGTAAAGGGGGGAGGGATATGCGCCCGCGCAGAGCGGAACGCTAGATCGTGCTGCACCGCCGAGCGCGACCGCTAAAGCACCGCGACTCTTGCATTGCAACATCGTCGCTTTTGTAACAAGTTTTAGCCCTTGCATGAAGAGTTGCTTCATGCCCTCATATAAAGTATTTCCTTATTTCATAGAAATAATTAACATACTAAGCATGAATTCTCACTATATACTAGTGTTTCTACTATATTAATCGATAATTCAATGTCCTTCAACTATATATAAATAAATATTGGTTTATAAAATATAAATAATACATACAAGATTAAAGATATATTTTTCATAATACATATAAGTGATAAATAAAGAGATTCTCTTGAACATAAACCTTTTAACGAAAATGCTTAAATTAGGTTTAATGTAGTTAAAAAAACTAGCGTAGTTATGCTTGATCGCGTAATTTATTGATGTTTATTTAATGTAATAAAGCAATTCTTTGAATTTCTAAGAAAGTAAATCCGGATACTAATATTTTGAATTACCGGTAATGAGACAATTGAGGCTTTTAAATTAGGCCGCCTCGCTTGTGGTGTATTAATTTTTAAGGCGGTTACCCGTGCGACCGTAGCCGACACTCACTGCTGAGAGTGCGGAGCGCGGCGCACATAACCGGTCGAGCGGCGTAAGTCGCGTAATATTATCGCGATTGATGTAAGTACCTACGTCGTAGACAGCAGCGAGCGAACTGTGCATCTACAATCTATATTCAACTCTCCTCCAATACTGACCAAAACGGTAGCTCTAACTTCACATGTAGCTGTTAGATGGTCAATTACTGACAAACAGAGCGCTTAATTTTACTAAGTTGAAGGGAAAATTTCCCGTCAGCCCAATCGACTGGCATCGATTTAAATATTTATCAATTAACAACATCCCATTTTATCAACAAGATGAAGCAAGAAAAGCAATTTCCATTAAGTCAAACGGCGAACAGAGGTCGTCGATCTTGCGGACCAGTGTGACCGGATCTCGCAGGAAACTTTTTATATGAACGGCGACTGAGTGTCATGTTTACTTAAGAACACGGCCGACATTATTCTCAATCTATCATGTAGTACATTATAGACGTGGGATATCGCAACTTGGATCACAATGAAATCATGATACTTAAATTTATAAGCTAATTGTAGTGCTTATCGTAGTGTTTAATCAAGGAACAGTAAAATGAAATACAAAAAATGTATTATATTTTATTTGGAATAATTAGAAAGGTTAATTTTTTTAATCATATTTTTTTCTAATCTCAATCCCTACGTCTGCTACTATTAATGGTTTTACACTGAAATCTGTAAATATCTTTTTCCAATATGAAATAGTTGTGAAGTCTATGGATGGTCAGTCACATTAGGTAGCATTTTATTATTGAAATAAATATTTGAGATTATTCACTACATATAAATGTATGTAATAATTTACAAATTGAAATCATAAACGCCTTTGTCCCTCAATACTATTAAAGCGCTTTAACATTGGTTCAAGGAAGTTTTGAAATGGCATGTTAAAAGAATTGAATTTTTATTAAGAATAAGTATTTTATATTAAATGCATATTTTATTATGATTAATGAGTAAGTGCAGTTAGGTTTGATGAATATACGATTTTATAATTTCGTATCGTTATAATTTATTGTGCAAATAAAATTGTTTTTCTTTTATCGAATTTAGTTTCCTGCCATTAGTAAAAATATGATTATAGCTGGTTTTGTCTTGCTGATTTTCGATTTGGCTCAGTTTTATTGAAGTATCACACAATTTATTAGTACCAAGTATTAACTCTCACAACAACAATAACACAATAGATTTTATAGTTATTTTCTTCTACTCCACTCTTACTCACTATAAATATACTTTGTTAAAAATGTTAACTGCCGGTTACTTTGCTATAATATGTTTTTTCATCCGCAGCATTATAACTTGAAGTATGCCTAAAACCAGCTCTATATCAGTTGTTACAGGTGTTATCTTTTTATGATGAACCAATACAAAATCATAAGGC
The DNA here is from genome assembly GCA_018245675.1 of Agara michaeli. NCBI lineage: Eukaryota > Metazoa > Arthropoda > Insecta > Lepidoptera > Hesperiidae > Agara > Agara michaeli. Next base: position 39,251 of record DWDX01000037.1, on the reverse strand, counting down.
GTTCTATCTAATCCATGAATAATAAAGTTTGCATATATGCAATTTAACTGAATTATTGAGAAGTTTTGCGTTGAAGTTCAAACAAATACGTCTTTAACTATTTTAATGTTTTAGTACTTAGCACATAATATACCATTTATTAACTAAGGTCTCTTCGCCTATAGCTTTGTGGGCGTACTCAACATTTAGAAAACTTCTATTTTAGAACATTTAACTGGTTACCGTATTTGGTAATGTTTGAATTTGGACAAAAATAATCAGACTCCCTTTCAATATAATTTCACTGACTAAACTCTGTGAATCCCGCTATATGACCCATACGCATTAGGGCAGTGTGTGTTGGTTATGCTGAGCGATTTGTAGGTGTATGGTACATGTATCTATAGAGTCCGTCCGCAGCATGCGCAAGCACAAATCGTACGGCATTCCTGCGCCCGTACCGCGCACCTCTTTTCCGACGGTCGGCGTAAGCGAGAAGGCTCTCGAAGATGATATCGTGCCGTCTCACTCGGCACGCTCGCGCTCGCAATCCTTTCCTTTCTACCTGTTGCGCTATAACAAAAACCCGGTCCTTGGAGCCGCTACCTTACGTGAATTGAATGAGGATTGCGGGAGGCTACGGCTCGGCCCATATAAAGATAGGGCAAGGGCTATTATACGTACACGGTGATGCGAGGCAAAACTCGTCAGGAGTCTTGGGGCGTTATTTACCGTGGGGATGCGTGAACAAAAAACGTTCGTATTTATATGTGAGCCGATTGCATAATAGCCATTCGTTTGGGGAGCGCCATGAGTGCGTGATTTGTTTATTGATGAATTAGAAGGAATTTTTGCTTTTATTTATATTGTTAATAGTGACACATTATAAGACTAAAGTATGAATTCTATACTTTTGTCGCACAACGAAGATAGACTATTAAAATGTGGTGTACGTGTTGTGACGTAATTTATAGGTACAGCGATTCTTGTATTAGCATATATCTAAAGAACTGGCAAGTAAAATGATCATTTAAGCAATCTGGTTGATGTTATTTTTTCTGTCCAAATACGCTAAATTTGAAAAGGTCATTTATTATAATCGACATAACCCAAACATAATGTTACACATATATGTGTATAACATAAATGTAAACGGGGTTATAGGTATTATGATCGTACTGTTTATGAAACAGTGAATGTCTTAAGCGTTTTACGAGTGATCATGATGATTGCGTTCCGTACTGGGATCGGAACTATTCAGCCGCATAGCACAAAGCTTGATCGTGACGTGGCTGACATTCGCCGGTCCCTGATCTTGGCAATGGGCAATGATGGCTGGGCGCTGCGGTGTGGCAACGATATTCTTCTTTACCGACTAAAAGCAACGCAAAACAAACTCTACAATTTCGAATTTGGCACGTATTGCAATAAGCTAACGTTCAATTTCATTTGTAAGTAACATATCTTTGACAACTTTATGGTTTTGTGAAGTAGAATTGCGGTCGCTGTACCCGACCACCCCTCCCCTGCACTCGCTCGCCGGCTCGACGCCGCAGCCTTTTGACAACCGGTATACTCGTAGGTACATACTACACATGAACACAGCGCTTGAGAATGTTCTTATGTGTATTTCACGTAACGAACCTTCTCGTAACATAACTCTTTGAACTTCTATCAATAATTTCGAAGCCAGTGCAATCAATCAAGCAACGTTTTTCTACTCCGAGAAAATTTGCGCAAGAGCAAGAATCGATCACATCCTAATTTAAGGGCATTAGGAGGGATGGCCGCGTTTCCTTGCCTAAAAGGCACAGAAGTAAGGCCAATTGTTATCGCTAGATAATAATTGGCCTAGTAAACTTTTAATATTCCAAGGTGGAGAAACGAATAGAGAAGTATTGCTTTATAGACTTTCTTAATTCCGTAGAGAGACTGGTGTCTCTTTAGCTGTGTGGCATGAAAAGGGTCACTGTCTACAATTATTATAATTGATAATCATAGTCATTTATCATTTAAAATAAGGTAGTTAATGGCAGTAAAAATGAATATGAAATCACTGAAGCATAACTTTAAATATTATTATTATGCTAAATTATTAACAACTCTTATGCGACTCTGTAACGTCCTCTGTACGTGCTGAATAATAGGAAAAAAGAAACAATCATTTAGATTGTCAATGTCAACAAACTTTGTAATACCTACCCATAATCTATAATTGAAATTTTATAAGATGAATTAGACGCATAAGGGAACGCAACGTAACGCTATTTCTCCTCTCGAAGAAGGCTCGTGCCTCCAATTGAATAATATGACTGTCCGGTTGAGGATAATCACTGAACCGGTTCTTAGCATTAATACTATCGCAATTTATTTGCCACTAGCGCTAGCCACTGTCTTTATACGAGTCACATTACTTTTTATCTTACTCTTTTTAGGACATGTACAATATAAATACATATTCAACTGAAGCATGAGCACGAATCGTACGACATTCCTGTGCCCGACATTAGAATATACAAAACGAAAAAACTACATAATCTGTATAGTTGTTTGTGTTAGCAACAGTCTGGTCTAAAATTTAGCTAACAACCACAATTGTATTTTAAAAATCAAAAGTAACAGATTTACAGAATGTCTTTTTTGGATATTCATATTAAAATATGTACTGTTTATTTTTATTATTTTAATGCGTTTATTTATTTAATGCGTTGTGGAAGGCATTCAATATGTTGACATAACAAATATATCTTTTTGCACTTGATTTCTCCACTTGACCGCCTACTGGTCCACTGTGTCTTCTTTTTACGAATTATAGCCGTATCTCAGTTATTTATAAAAAAAATTACAAACAGACAGCCCCCAATCATGAACGTCCAAGAAAGTGGAAGATTGCGCGTACTTGGACCCAATCATCGGGAATGCATAAAGTATACCGTTGCCTGCGATCTGTATCATGACACACATGACTGTGATGTTAATGCTTCTGCCGCCGAGGTGCTTTACGACTCTTGAGATTATGGAGTTGCTTCACTTTAATTCAATTATTCTCGGCCTTTTTCCAATATGCGCAGCGAGAGCAACTTAAGCACCAATCATGTTGTAGAGTTTTCTTTGAATTTAAAGAAGAACATAATATTCGTAAGGATTTTTTTTCCAATTACATATGTAGTATGAAATCCGGTATAGCTGCGAGACAATACTATTTAATTATATAGATGCTAGTAATCTAATGGACTCTGTTGCGCATAAATATTTGTAATATTTTTTTGTACAAGCAAATCAAGGCTAGTTAATCTTGAGTAATAACCGATGCTTACGTTTTATGCAACACCAGAATTATCAACAATGGTCTGCCTTTTTAAGTATTTTTGTTTTTATTTAATTATACAGTCACACCCATTTTCCAAAGGGATAGGTAGAGACTAAAGATTGCTAAAGACAAATTTCTGTCGCCTATTTTACTTTCATCGAAGCCGCGGGCTCGTCTACCAGTAGTTTGGTTCTCGGAAAGACACATTACTACTAATCACCTACAAATTATTACTTGTGCTTAGATTTAGCCTTAACCGTTTCTTACTCCGTTAGGAGGGCAGCAATGTGGCACTGGCTAGTTTTAAGTTTACCTTACCAAAGAGCAAAGGGGTAAAACAAGGACAGTTTAAATCATGATCTTGAATTATGAACCTGCTTGCTTATCAGGTAAAGTATCTGTTATTTCGAACATAAAAAGTACAAATATTTCAATTTCAACTTAATCCTATTTTAACATATACATATATGTCACACATTTACATTTACTTTCTTTTATTCAGTCTTAATGCCACATAGTGATAGGAATATCTCTTCTTGTTTGTAATATTAGTAACGAACTGTAAACAAGGTTTAGGGCACAAACAACTTGTGTAGGTCGACGTGCCTCGAGTCGAATTGTTCAAACCAACTCATTCAAAAAAATATAGTAATAATATAAAATATGCATTGACAGAGTACTGTTGCTAGCTAAACTCTAACGAGGTTAGCGTTGCCAAGAACTTGAGGTGAGGTGGCGGCGCGCTACCGCCGGCACGGCAGGTTGCGTAACCAGCGTATACGCCATCTGCACCATCGATGTGGTAAAAGAGGATGACGTCATTATGACAATTATACGTTTTTAAAATAAATTATGTTATTGTTGTTACTTTTATTACGCTTCTCATAAATATGCTCCACTATAATAATGCAAATTGTCTTTGTATATAATTATGCACCCATCATGTGCATTATGTGAAATGTACTGAAAGTTTAAAGTATAGGCTCAATCTGAATTCTTTCCAATTTTCACACATAACCCAAATTATAATGAATTGACAAGTAGCAGTACTCAGCGGTTACATTAAGTAACGTCGCCACTTTTGGTACTTAGCAAAGTTATAGCGAACTGTTCAGATAAAAATATGAGTAGATTATTTATTTATTTATTTCTTTCTTTTATTGCACCGAAATTCAAGAAATTACAGCAATTTTAAAAACTTAAAAAGTACAATATGGCGGTATAGATATGCAAGACGAAGTTCAGTTAATTATAAATTAGATTTTCCGAATATAATTAATATTAGCAACACACATGTATCTATCATATCCCTGAAAATATGAAGGCAACATTGAATAAACGGTAAACCTACCTATCCTGACAAATTAAATTGAACCGTATTTATATTTCTTGCTTCATGGTTCGATCTTTGTAGATACTGAAGAGCTTGCACGACGGGACTGCACGATTTTGAACCATGAGAATTGAGATATGACAAAAAGTAACGTAATGACACTTGATTGAAGTTCCTTTTAATGTTAATATACTTATGTGTATTTTGTTAAATGCAATGTTTATTCTCTAATATTTTTCTTGTAACATTATAATGGATTTATTTATATGCGATTGTTTATATTCAATAAGTAGTGTAGGTATTTAGTAGTAATAAGACATAGAAACGTCACCTAGTTAATTCCCACCACTGCTCTTTTAGTTGACCCATCTAGAAGATGTTCACTCGCAAAATAGTATTACGGGTGTGTATCAGATAGAGATGAAGTCTCTCCTCAACAGATACCGTGATATTAAGCTTGTAAAATATTAGCACTGTTCGTTTTCATGGTGCGATATCTTAGACATCAACAGGCATTGATCAAATGCGTAGGACATTGCTACGATCTTTTTCCACAGATTTTGTAGGGTAGAACTAAGAACTACTTACGTATATTAGCAAAGATGATAATATCAATGCTGTACACTTATAGCAAGTACACCCACTACCCTCATATCCCGGACAGATAACTAACAGAAAGTCTTAAGAAGGCATTATCACAAAGGCACCGCCGCAGGTCAAAAATTTAGACGTAATGAAACAAAAAAAAGGCGCAGTTACAACTTTACAATCTTGTGTAGGTACACTAAAAGTAGAAACTTAAATTTATTGATGATGTTTTGTTACGTGTTCGTAAATCCTGCCTTTGTACTATGGATGAATATTCTGCAGTGATTGCTTTTTGTAACTGTTTGAGCTGTCCTTTATTTACTAAGCCCCTTTTCACTATAATTATGCTTAGTATCAGAAACGACATAATTGTATTTTAGAACCTACATTTTGAATTAAAGTCAAGTACATGTTAACTAGATATTTCTCATCTATAAAACAGATAAGTAAATGTAATTTCTTGGAAACCAATGAAAATTTTTATGAATCATATTTGACATACATTTTTCAACGTAAAGTTCTCCGAATGACTGACCATCACGTGATCAAACATCAAGAAGTTTAAAAAATAAACGCAACAAGTTGAAACATACAATATCTATATGAACAAGTCTTTGTCATCTTACGGGTGTTCTAATTGACACGGTGAGGGATCGTTATCAATTGATAAATATGTAAAAATTAAAATATTTTACAGTTTAGTAAATTTTCTAAATATTATAGTATATGTAAGTATCACGTACTTTATGATTTGGAAAACATTTGAGTCAATAAAGGAAAAACTTATCTTACAAACTTTTGTGCTGGGCTTTATTTGTACAGGAACCGTCCTTTTGAAATAATAATACTTCAGCTTCACAGACTGGCCGTCTGTGACTTTTCTATTTGACTTGTTTTATCCAGCTTTAATTTTGTAGCTACAGTAAAAAAACAGGAACTATCTTTAAAGCCGCCACATCCGGAGACGATGTTATAAAATAAATGTATAATACTACGGCATTGCAGAATTTATTTCAATTTCTTCTGTGTATTGGCACTTTTACTGAAATCTATAATACAAATGTTTGTGATTGTGATGGCGTGCAGAGGTGGTGGTGCTGCGGCGACCAGCGCGGGCGCACGGGGCCGGGCGGGCGGCGCCGGCGCGGGCGCGGGCGGACCTGTTCGGGCAACGGTGTCGCGGGCACCGCACACCTACTAGCTCTCAGTCCTTTCGCAGCGGCCAACGGTATTGCATGTGCCGCTAGCTGTTCCGTACTAAATAAACATCAAAGACGCGAGGAAACTTACCGTGCAGTGTTATGATGCAAAATTGTGTTAATCGGTTTTGGACGGGGTGAATTATTACAGACCCGGTGATATAGACAAACAGGATTCCAGTGCAGTGTTAAAAACGACCGAAGATGCCGAAGATCTTCCTTATAAAGAAGCGGCTCCATGAGCAGCAACTCGGGCTTCAAGAGGGCCAGGAGTTGCTAGCAAGTAAAACAGACCCGCTCTGTCCCGGTTCTCCTCTTGATGATGCTCCCATACCTCTTCTGTCGAAAAAGGATAAAGACTTTGTTGGTAAGTTTTTCTATCTCTTTATTGTTTTTCGTTAATTTCTTTTTTAAATAGCTTAAGGATGTTGCTTACAATATTTTTCATATATAATTCGCTAATTATGTATATGTGCGTCGCCGTCTTCACTTAGGTATTTCATAAAATCTTTGTTTGCAATTTAGCGCTGTTCTTTTTTCAAATTAGCCGTCTATTTTCAGGTTTCACTTATTTTAAATATTCATACTAATTCTTAGTTCAAAAAAAAAGAATCAATCACTTCCTCCATAACGGCCACTTGTCGTCATGAAAAAAAAAAGATACCGTGCTTGGACCGAATCCTGTTCTCGACACCGCACTGCCAACCCACATCTACCTGCGATCATGTGGGACTTGCGTGCTCCCTAAATAAAACTTTATCGTTAATGTTTCCAGTTAATGCTTAAAAGTTCAGCTACGGTATTTTGATAAAATCAATTTCTTTATTGATAGAGTTAAAATTAGTATTCTATTTGGTGTGCATTAGATATTCGAAAATGTCATTCTCTATGGTTGAAAGTTCGTTATAGAACATGGATAATTATATGTCTATAAACAATACGTCCTAGCGTCATTCAATATGCTAACGGGCTCAAGTAGCAACAACACGTGAATCACTGATATAACTGTCGTGCACTCGCGACTCTTCGCACATGTTTGCTTACATAAATGTGCTAAAATTTACCCATATTATTAAATAGTATATGACTTTTCTATTTTGAGCATAGAATCACGGCTTAAATATGATAAGATGATAATATCTATTAGTCATACAAATTCAACATTATATTAGCTGTAATTTGAGAGTGAAAATGATGTTTCGTTCGTTTTTCAATATGAGGCATACGGTATAATGCAGTAAGTAGTATATACTATACTATTCAAGTGAATATTATTCGATGTAGGTAAATAATAGTGGCTTGAATTAGGAGAATTATGAGCTAAGCTGGATTACGATCAATCAATTGCAGAACTTATATGGCAAGTGTAAAGTTGTCATAGCACGAGACAGGAATTGACCGGATGATGTAGGCAGCGAGGTGTCAATGATTGCCGCACAATGGCGCCGCTTCCGCCGGCCATCGCGCGCTTTGTATTTAGGTTACTCACCGCAATCTCAATTGTCATTTCAGTATAATTAACTCGAATGCTACTGAATTTGACTCGTGCGTTTATTTTCACTTAATTTCATTAGTTCTAAATTTTAAATTATTTCAGTGTTATGACGTTCTCAACTCTAAATATACCTACATAGATAGTCGTTGAAGTGAAATTTCATTACTTCTTGTCTCTCTATAGACTACCGTCACATACTAATAAAAAAACAAATATGTAAAAGTAGATACGGGAAACTCTACAAATTAAACGTATACACATTTTTATTAGTGGCAACAAAGACGAATCGATCGTACCGTTACAGAAAGTACAGCCCGCATACGACATGTTATCGTACTGCTATTCGATTTAAAGGGCGAATAAATAAATAAAAAATGTTAAGTAATTACAGGTGAATTGGCACCTGTACAGAAAAGGGCAAGTGGGCAGAGAACTTGACAGCGAAGGTCATACGAGTCACCCCATGTCGCCAGTGCTAAGAATTATAGATAAAAGCGATAGGGGTGAATCAAATTGGGACCCAAGTAGTCGTGCTATAATATAGGTAGTTAATTGCGTAATTGTTATTAATTCGTCACACGTCATTTTTGTACACTTATGCCTTACAATAAAAAAAATTGCAACCATAAACGTAATCTTACAAATAGTGTCATTAAACCCTTTGATGTTGTCCTATGAAATTGTTGCAATCACACATTAAAATAGAATTCAAATGGAATCTTTCTACAAAATGAATTAAATACTATTGCATTATTACTTGCACTATTATTTATATTTAATTTCCTGAAGCGTTTCTATACAAAAGATTTCAACGCGTTACTCTTTTCAAAGCAATAAAATTGTGGGCGACCCAACAACAATATACATAATATAAAACAGTACCGTTATTATTAACTACGTAAGATTGTGCAACTAATAGACTGTCATTAAAAACATGTCAAGATGTATTCATTTAACGCCATAAAGTTGACCTTAGCAGGTTTTTCGCTAATTATCTTTTAATATAATTCAATAAATTTACCAGCTTCTGATTGATTTAAGAATCTATTTTAGAGGATAAACTCACAAGAAATAATGTGAATTGTCATCAGAATAAACATGAGCTTATGGAATGTCCGCTAGGATTACGGGTATTACAGATCGTCAATAAATTGTGTAAGTGCACCATCCCTTTACAAGTGTGTCGGTAGTAGATATGGCTGTTGTCGCATGTGGTACAGCCGTAAAAGGGCTTGGTAGTAATGACTATGTTACAAACTCTTTGCTGCATGTTTATATACACTACAATTTGTAATGTAATAAGACCAATGAGATAAGCTTGCTAGTTTTACAAAATGGTAAAATAGAGTTATTACGATTTATTAATAAAATCTACCTTATTCTCAGTATTTGGTATAAGACTATTTACAGAACTGCATATGCTTCATTATCCATTCACGTTTATAAGTAACCAATCGCGTGTAAGCATCTAATTTTCATGTATGTAGTCCAACAACAAGTAATTATGTCAAAGTTACTAAATAATAAAGAAACAGTTGAATTTAGATTTGAACCTTAGCGTATTTGGTATTAGTTACACGGGATCAAAAAATAAAACATTAAGTTGATAATCGCAATACAGATTTTAAAAGTTTATTTCTTTTTAAAATGTCTTACGAGACAAAATCTAGTAACTGGCATTTTATACACACTGCCTCAAATAAACTGTAAAATGTATATCCTTTGACTACTCAAAAAAGAATAAAACGTATTGCCATGTGGCCGGCAATGCCATTGTATCCTTCGTCCATTGTATTTCAGTTACCTTTTTAAGATTTCGCCTTTTCAAAGATCGGTTATCACAAAAAATATTCCGATTACATTCATAATTGTAGTAATCTGTTCTCAGAATTGCTGTATTCCAAATGAGATAAGGACAATGTATTTAGTTAACTGTTATATTCAGTAAGTAGTTACATCTAATTTCTATAAGTTTGTATAATACATGTTATGGAACCGCTTCCTTTGAGTACTGAATTTGTTCCCACCTACATTCGGCTTTGGATAATTTTTATTATTATAAGGAAAGTATCAGAATATAACATATAAATGAAAATACGCAGAAATATGTGATGTCGTCAGGATAATCATTTTAAAATGGTTGCTTTTATGTCCTTGTTTTCGTTTGTTTTCCTTGCCCGTTCAATAGCGAGATGGTCTGCACGTGAGTTTTTGGAATTAGTTCTATACACACTATCCACGCCTCCTCAATAGTTGCCGCGTCGCATACCACTTTTGCAAAGTACCTGTTACACATGCAAGTAAAACCTGTTTTAAATTGACCGCTACACTTTTATAATGGCATCTGCCTACTGATGTGACTAACTACGTAGGCCTTTTTGACGTTTACTGTTTTTTTTTATAGCTTCCAGCTGTTTAATGCACTCCAGATAAGGAGGTTCATGTCCATTGCTAACAAGCTTTTGTAGAAAAATTATAACGACTTGAAATTAAACGAAACGTCTTCACAAATAAAGAAGTTCAACACAATGATTAATACGAAATAAGTTATATAGTCACAGCGACGTGAAAATAGTTCCCTCTATCTATAATAATAATTTCGTTTTATAAATAATAAAGATGTGGAGAGCTGTAAGAGGAGGAACGAATGTAAGGAGAAGATGAACAAGTGTAATTAATCATTGATTTACAAAATTGTGAAATAATAATTGTGTGGGAACACAGCAGAGCTTAGGAACCGTACTATAGTAGTAAAGCCAATCTAGAATGTAACGGAACGTTAATAATGATGTAACATACCGCCATTTCCTATTTATTTGTACATCGAAACTAGATATTTTTACATATGTTGTATTTTATTGCATTACAAAATTTACTTATCGAATTTTGCCGTTTTTGTACAAATATTACACGAACCATGTGTATCTCACAACTTTAAACAACCCATTCTAGTATTTCAACGATTTAACTAGTTCAAACATTTGGTTAATATCATTACAAGTGTGAAAATTTTAATTAGTTCCATCGATGTTCATTTTATCGTATTCATTAGAATTCGTTACGAATAACTGTTCAAACACGCGAAAAATAATTTCGTCCACGTGTATGCCAAGGCAATAAACGAACTACGTAGGTAATTGACAAATGGTTGTCATTGTTCAATCATCTTTCTATTAATTTAATCTGAAGATGTGGTAAACTTCGAATTTTTAGAAGCCTATTGTTGAAGACAAGACAAATCTCAGCCTAGCGTAATCCGACATTTGACGGACCATTACCTATGTTATCGTAATGCTTTAAAGACCACCAAGCCAGAGTATTATCCGCTTAAGTAATAAAAAACTTTCCATTTTTTAAAAATAAGTTCCATACTATCTTAAAATTGTTGGCTTTATGTATTGGAGTATGAAAGACCTACGAAGTTTTTATAAATCCTACGCCATGAACACTGCCGTAAAGTTAGTAAAAAAAAGAAACAAAACGGCGAATGTTCGCACGCACACATCTTGAATGTAAGGTCATCTCATCTATTCTATTGTTGTGTCATGCCGCCATAAAAGATAATCATTTCGTGTACATATTTTAGAGCAATTTGCTGAATGTCGCTCACGATTCACAAAAAACTTGCCAGTAAACATATAATATTATGTATTTTTATAATTATTTTTCTTTTATAAATTGGTATTATTTATTTCAATTAAGTTTTTTCTACAAAAATTAACTGAATTTGAATGAATTAAAAAAGCGCTATGTTTGATTTATCTGTATTTTGGTTCACATGGATTACACATAAATGAAGTCCATAGTATAGAATATATATAAATTCGTCATTCAGACATCAATTGACAATGCCAATAGGAATGTGAGCACATTGTGTAAAATAATAGGAATATAAACAAATATCCCAATAGTCAGAAACCGAACCCGGGACGCCTTCTAAGACAGACCGACATGGAGATCCATGTGCCGAACAGATTCGACCGTCTTTAAAATATGGATAACGGTTTTAACGGATAAATGTCTAATAAAAATCAAATCGCCTCCGTTGGATCGGAGGGCCGGCGACGAAAACAAATCAGTTGATAGCCTTCCGGATACCAGATTTTTTTACTTACCGTACCAAATTAGTCGACACTAACCTTGAACACTTCACTAAACATATTTGGGTCATTAACCCTTGCCAAATCTGGTTGTGATTCACGCTGTGATCAAAATAATAAAGTTTCGAACAGTTTTTGCATAGGTTCTTTTAGATACACAACGTATTAAATTGATATTTTTTGTACGGTGTCGTGTTACGTGTTGTTAATATACAGAATGCAAGCCAAATGGATTCTGCGGATGTCGCTATTGCATTTAGATTGAAATTTCAGTACATTATGTCATATACCTACTAATCTATTATAAGCTTACAATACAATCAATCGCAGGATCAAAATTTGAATAACGGCAAACAAACAGTTTGTAACAAACTTTATGTCATATAATATGTAAAATATATACGAAACAAGAACCTAGTATTACAGACTACAGTAGAAACGGTCTGCACATGCCGAACCGACGCTAAATAATTTGGTACAAAAAGTGTCCTTCCAAACGACCTTTCAACCGATCCTTGCTGCGGTCCGTGCGCGTCCGATGTACCGTGTGCCATCGGTACTTATGTTTATGGAAAAAAGGCATCAACGGAATTTTATGTGTTCTCCGTCCAGAGCGGTTCTTCATAGCTGTCTCGGTTTTTATTTAATGCGTTAAATGCTAACGGCGTCCGATAACCCCGGACACAAGGACAAGCTAGTCAGCCGCTCGGCCGCCCGGCCTCTCTGCCTCGACTCGCTCGCTGGTTTTTTTTATTATTCACCGAACTAGTTTACTTGCCGTCTTTTTGTACTTGCACAACTTTACATGTCGACTATTGTATCGCATAAACATAATTTAAAAAGTGAAATAGCCACATCAACGTACTATGTTTATAGTACAGAATTAGTTACTTCAGGTTGATAATTTTTATTTAGAAATTCATTTGGAAATACTGAAGGTATTCTTAATAGATATTAGAAAAAGGTATCCTCAAATTAAGTTATTAATGTTTATACAATAGGTACTCTCTGTTAAGAAAAACTGTGTTTGCAAATCAATTTGATATACGTATAAAACGTAATACGTACATATAGTTTAGAAAAATTGACTGAATATCTGAACATAAATGTGAAAGGTAGGTGGATACATTATATTAAACCAGAACAGGAATGAACTAATAAATCATTTTAGTTAAATATAAGTGTAATGTGTGTAATTTTACTGATGATTAACGAAAAAATCATTACTAACACTCAAAATAATACTTAGAGCGCCGGTACAATCGCTGGCAGTTATGACGAAACGAATTTTTTAATCACTCTGGTTTAAGTGTTTCGTGATGGTATAATTTTATTAACTAAGAAAATGTGACCTAGATCCTAATTTATATACTTAGTCTAATAATACAAAAATAATACTTAGTAAACTTAGTGGGGCCTAATTGAGACTTACTAATTATTGCCAAAACGCGATGCGGAGAAGGCTGCCTTCATAATGGCCAAATAATGAGTGTTCGCATTCAAGGTTGACGGCACTGTTCCTCGACAGGAAACAGCAAAGTAACTGAATAGATATGGACATGGTAATTACGAGGCCTTGACTTACCGTTTTAGAATAAAAACCGCACTATTTAAATAGACCTCGTTAACAATGACTTTAGCGCTAACGTTCGTTGGTATTGTAGGTACGTGCGTATGCTAATTTTTTACTGTGTAATCAAACTTGTATGGCAGGTTTCGTTACTGTAATTTTGGACATTATCAATTTTATTAAATTCTCCCCTCCATATCATGTTTTGTGATTGATTGGAGTTAGATAATATTATTATGAATAAGACGTTAAGTTTATTTACAAAAAAACTGACCGATGAAGAAAATTTTTTTATCAATCAATTTACAGATTATGATGCAAAATATGGAATAAATAAATAGTGCAAAGATGACACGGAAAACGCTTGTTACGGGCGCAAACCTAGATACTTATAAATTACGAACAAAGTTTTTAATAGGGATTCTTAACTCGATCGACAACAATCATGCGCGATTCAAAGAATATTCATCGCGAGTCCGATGTGCAAATGTCAGACGCCCTGCTTAGAGCGAAAATAAGTATATGGATTACTGCACTAATGCATGGATTATTGTTCATCGTTCACATTTTTCCTAACGTATACATATATAATGGTAGGTAATGTAACCCAAAAGCATTTTCTAAAAAAAGTAGGGTGTTCCATTAGGATATGTAAGTAGATACCTATGATTTTAAATCTTACTTCAAAGTTTAAATTATTTCACACGTCACCTTTACATAAAGTGAAAGCATAGCAGGTACTGCAGGTACGTAGCAGGTAATTCTCAAGACCCATATTGTCGGAGCATCCATAGGGCCATAAGGACAATTCAATTGTAAACTATCAAAACCTTATAGTTTTATCTGTTGCAGAAATCGTTTTTCCTTTGTTTTTTTAACGTTTATTGCAGTTATTAAGACGTTTTTAAGATATTTATAATAACGTCACAACATTATTTATCGTACAGTTATGATTATGCGCTATGAATGCCATCTTACTGAGAGGGCCCATTCAACATTTTTATTGAAAGTCCATGAACGTTAGTCAAAATTACAATAATTATATTGTGCGTTCTTTTTGTTTTATATGGTGTTTTGGTTAATATTTGATTTGTAAATCTATTAACCAATCTATAATTTTTGTGAACTAAAATAAAACATAAAAGGATGTATTTTGTCACTATATAATTCTGGTATAAATTGTGTAAATAAGCATGGGTATCTATTTATGAAAATCAGCAAATAAAGTAATGCTAGTATATGGATAGCTTTCCCAAATTAAACCCGCGCCGTCACGCCTCGCTGCGCAGACGGTTGTAATTACGAAATACGTAAAAAAAGAATTCCCAACAATGCAGCTTTCGTCCTTGGGTCCTTAACTAAAGCTGAGAAAGGGCAAGGGAACTCGTTTGGGTCAACCTTGGAACTTTCACTGACTACCTACGCACTTTTTGCTATATCTAGGCTTATTTCAAATACCTTAGTATGGTCCTTCGTTGTTTTGTCTAATCATATTATAAAAAATAAAATATGTCGAAATAACTTGTATTTATTTTGGGAAATAAAATATTTATAATGATTACATAAATAAATGAACTGAAATTAAATAGTGAATACATAGGTACAAATTATTGAAATAACTGATAATAAGATCTATTGTCTACAATTTAATTTGAACTCTTTCAAAATAAATGAGACAATAATATGGTTATTTTATTATCAATCCCAAAATAAGTATTGGTATAATTCATTGGTCAGAAACGTCATTAGGAGTACTCAATAGTGATTTGTAAAATACTGCGACGTCAATGGTAGTTTTGTTGGTTTAGATTTAGGTCGAGATTGCATTTGTCGCTTTGTCCCCGGGCGCGACAATTATTATAATGCGACACACACATATAACAGTGTAGGTGAGTTTGCGGAGGCGAGTATTACCGTTATGGAGGCACATACCAGTGACGTCAGCAAGACCTCATGCCTTTGATGCTATATGAATACTTTATGTATTTATTCCAGTAAATTTTTATACATGTTTATGCATAACTAGGAAGTTAATCAAACTGCAAAATTCATAAATATTCTTTGTTTTGTTTCAGATCGTGATGTATTCGGTGAAAGTAATATTGGAAAAAATACACACGAGAGGCGTACTAAGGAACCAAGAAGATTTATTTCTTCCATTCTTGGTGGTGACATACCGTATGGCAGTCATCGCGGTCATGTACTCACACAAGCAGAACGTAAACTATATTTGCCCGTTGTTGCAGAAGACAAAAAAACAGAAGACAAACCATTAATAAAAGAAGAAAAAGACCCCTTAGAAAATGAACCCGTTGTTTTGCCTTCTACAAATTCACCGTCTCCTGAATCGGCCCTTTCTCCTGGCGTAGATAACAATATTACATGTCAAAAAGTATCTGTCATTCAAAGAACACCGTCACAATCACAGTTTCGAGATAGTAAAAAAGAATTAACAGATGTTAGCATTCCCGCCACTTTACCTACATCTGAACCAGAACAAGACCAACCTATTGATTATGCTATTGCAAAAAATCGAGGAGAATCAGAAGATGAAGAAACTGAAAAGAAAATTAGAGAACAAAGGAGAACGAGCAGTTCTAAAATTGCCAATAAAATTTTAGCACGGCCAGTTTTAGTTCTTAGAAACTGCCCTGGCACTAAGGTTCCTGGAATAATGAACGCTGCTGCTGGTCATGGACGATCAACGGGAGGTAGTAGTTCAAACTCTAATACCCAGAGTAGCGGCGGATCTGGGAGCTTTAGCTCGGGCACAGGGAGCACCGCCCCCAATTCAGGGGGTGGTGGTGCTCTTGGCGGTGGGTCTGGCAGCGGTGGTAACGGCCGCGATGGTCGGTCTAATTATGGACCTAATAGTCCACCAACTGGAAGTCTTCCTCCCTTCTATGAAACATTGGGCCCTTCAACCAAAAGTGGACAAAATTCCTTTAATGCTAATAGTACCTTCTCTAATGAATTTAATATAATTAATGGCTTTAATATGGATTGTGAGAATAATGAAAATACTACTAACTTCCCTGAGCAAAGTAAACAATATTCCTTAATGCAAAATGCGCATTATGGTTTAGCTCTTAAAGATGAAGAAATCGATTACGAGAATAAACTAGAAAACCTTGGAGCTATTGGAAATTATGGCAACAACTTTGATGATTCCATGGTTGTGGATATGGGAGAAGATGTTATTGATAACTTCCAGTTTTCGAACACTCTAACATTTTCAGGAACTAATGAAGGCATCATTGGAAATTTGTCAGATTCAGCAGAAGACTTCGCAAGTCTTCTTAATAATCACGTTGAATCCATAACCGATTCTGATTTGCGAGAATCGTCATCAATTACACCCGATTCTGTTCACAACCCTGTGGATATCGAATCGTTAGCAGAACAAGTCAATTTAAGTAGACAGTATTATGAAAAATCAAACTACTTGGCTTTTGCGGGCCAAGAACAAAGTTCTTCATATAATTTTGCGAAGGAGCGTCCAGATTTGTTAATGCAACTAAATCCATTATTACAACACAATGAGGGTCAAATGCAACAACTGCAAATTCACGTCCAGCTTCAACAGAGACAGCAAATATTATCACCTGGGTTTCCATTCACTAGTCACTCGTTAGAGCTGGATTCACCAACTGGCGTATCTCTACCCTCGCCCGGTGGTAACAACTCTCTGGATGGCAGCAACCACATCGAGACTTCCTCACTCAGTCCTGCTGCCGCTGTAAGTCTGAAGAAAAGCTCTGTCAACGATAGCAAAATTCAGATCTTGCAGCAAAGGGTAAGCATTACTTGATTTTAAGGCGAAGCTTTAAAAAAACACTCCTTCAATGTCTTCTATCACAAAACATTGTTAACTACACAAAGATAACATTGAAGTGAAAAGAATTCGTTATTATATAACGCTGAGCCTGAATCAACTTATGCTTTCACCTACTGCAGTTATATCAATTATAAACCTATCCTTATCATAGGACAGCTGTAATTGATTAAGCTCAGCTTTATAATAGAATATGAGAAAGTAAAATGTTTTTAGTACAATGAGGCTGTCCTCGGGGAAAAACACTAACTTAAAATATTATTTCGTTTTCAGTTGGGCTTACCAGCAGAGCTTCCATTGGAATTTATTAATGGTGGGCATGGAGTAAAGAATCCCTTAGCCACAGAAGCGAATGCAAGACAGCGAGAAGAAGAAAAGAACAAGCAAGTGTTGGTTAGTGAAGATGACCCAACAAAATTTGTTTGCCGAGTGTGCTCTAAGAACTTTAGCTTACAGAGGTTGTTGAATCGACATATGAAATGTCATTCGGATGTTAAGAGATACCTTTGCACTTTTTGCGGTAAAGGATTTAATGACACATTTGACTTAAAAAGACACACAAGAACACATACGGGAGTCAGGCCCTACAAGTGCAATTTATGCGAAAAATCGTTTACCCAAAGATGTTCCCTCGAATCTCATTGCTTGAAAGTCCATGGAGTCCAGCATACATATGCCTATAAAGAAAGAAGGACTAAGGTAAAATTACATATTTTTAAATCGTGACATCAAGTGATTTGATTGTGATTAACAATTGATTTTATATTTAAACTTGTATTTCCTTGTTTACTGGTTACGTTTAAAAGTATAAGTATGGTATCACCATCTCCATATCAAAATAACTATATAATTTTTCAGATGTATGTTTGTGAAGAATGTGGCCATACCACGTCTGAACCAGAAGAACATTACATGCACCTAAAGAAGCAACATCCGTACTCTCCGGCGCTACTCAAATTCTATGACAAGCGGCACTTCAAGTTCACGAATGCATCGTTCGCCAATCAACTATTAGGACAACTACCGATGCCTGTGCACAATTAAAGTACATTAGATGTTGTACTACGTCTTAAATCAATTCTGTGCAGATTTTGTCATCAAAACACATTCCATGAAAATAAATGACGGAAAAGTATATATCGTATATGCGTTAATCCGTCCGGTCAATAAAGGCCACATTTTTTTAAATTATAACGTAATAATAGTGCCTCTTATCCAATGCGTAATTCAATTTAGACCGCGCACAGAATGATTGATTTAATTAGTAATTAGAGCTGTCTTCCAAACTAACTGTAGACATTCCGCATTTAAAATATGTTGAATATGTTATCAGTTCGTGTAACATTTACAGGAACAAGGATTTTGTTCTAATATAAAATACCTTTAATTTTTTAACAGTCGAAATCTACTGGCATTGGTCAGTCTTTAGGCATGACTGCAATTAAAAAATCAAAGTATCGGGTATTATGTGCAATCTTTGGTGATGGTACGGGATTATTCTATAAGACTATTATTAAGATTATTTGTAGACTAATAAATCTTACTTTAATATATAAGAATGTCTGATGATAGGTATAAAAAAGTTTCATTTCAATTCAGCGTAGGATAAGTAATGGGAATTTATTGGTTGGTGCTAAAACGCGTGTCAGTCTTGAATCGCTGATTTGAAATGAAGCAATTATGATTCGGATGACAATTTTTGTCCGAATTATGTGAATTACACTATATAAGCAAGAATCAGGCTTGACAAATCTACTCTACAAACGGAATCTATTCCTGGATTTAGTGATATTAGCTCTAATTCTCTCACAAAATATGTCACAACTTATAAGTATTACAGTGTACTTAAAAT
This sequence comes from Agara michaeli, assembly GCA_018245675.1. Lineage (NCBI taxonomy): Eukaryota > Metazoa > Arthropoda > Insecta > Lepidoptera > Hesperiidae > Agara > Agara michaeli. The sequence goes on along the minus strand of DWDX01000037.1, from coordinate 19,990 downwards.
TAATGTTTTTTCTTTGTTGGTACTTTTCGATTTAAAAAATTATTAATTTGATATTAAATAATGGTAACTCCAGAAGGGTTTAAAATATGTCGTACCTAGTTGAAATGCATTTCTAGAAGTATTTTTATTATTTAAATTATAGAATTGATTGAATAGTCTGTGCTGTGAGTGTGTGTGAGAATTAATTATTCTATTGTGTAACTAAGTTATTTAATACGTTATTTGTTACAATATTAACTTTACATCGAGATAAAGTTCGATGGATTGCGTCTGCGACTTTAGGACCTAGGAAGAAAAATGATGCTCAATTTTGGTACATTTGCGCTTTCACAGCGAAGCTTGTGGATGGATAAAAGAAAAATTGTAAATATATCTAAATTTAGTGAATAGTAGTAAAAAATTAAAATAATATCAGCTACTCTAACTTAAGTAGTACCTAATTAGCGATAATGAGATTTTTAAAAGATAATTGTTGTATTATTTTGTACAATTGGGTAAGTTTTAATAGATCTGAACATATTTATATTGGCTTGTTGTTAGATAATTTGGTTTTATTCCACGATATTGTGATAGCGCAATGCCTGGGTTATAACTACTCGTCTGTTGCATTTACTAGCATTTTTATTCTATCGTCAAGCTGTAGTTTCATATTTTAGAAACAAACTTTGTTACTCTGTATTGATAAGCAATATATCATGATTTAAACATTTCCCCGCTTTTTTATTTCTTGTAATGATGTCCACTATTAGCTGTGAGTATCAGCCATTAAGAATATGTCTTATTGGTTAAAACTTCACCAGGCTGCCATTTTGAGAGTTGATGAAAATGTGTGTCAGTGGACACCCGCACTGTAATTTTCTCATTTCATTTCATGAAACAGTAAAATTAAACTATAATTTATCAAAGTGCTCAGAGGGCGGTAATTAGTGATGATGTTAGAAATTCGTTTTATCAATTCCCACAAGAACTGAAGGTAATTTAATAAAATACCGCAAGTGGCAGTCTTTGTTAAAATTGTAACGCGATACACGCGATCGCTAATACAATGGAAAGGGATCCAACCGAAATCCTAAGTAGGGAATATAGTAAAAGGATTAGCAACATAGCTTTAATGATTCTGATGTTCACTGGGTATTTACGATTTGAAATCAAAAACGGATATTTAGTAAAAAAGCGACAGAGCACAATAATTCGCAGCATTTTCATGGTGTTAGGTGGAAATGCTTGCGCCGCGCACATATTGTTCGAATGCGCCTATCAAGACAACTATTTAACAGTGACTGAAATAATAACTGTAGTTTATTTAGTGATACTACAAAACTGTTCCCTTATAAATATAGCATTTCCGAATCGTAACAGTGGATTGATGATTATAAAGTCATGCATAAAAATAGACGTTATATTGGGAATTAAAGAAACAAAGTTCATGAGGGACATTGCAGCGGCAACCTTTGTTGTTTTAAGCGTTTTTATTGGTTTTTTCCAAATAGCAATGATCATATTATTGTATAATGCCTACACAGTATCAGCCGCTATTCATGTAACAGGCTCAATTATGTTCGGTATGATTTTCTTGATTTTTTTCGACGCTTCTTTTCTACTTACCTTTTTAACTTTTCTGAGTTTAAGAGTACATTACATAAACATTGCTCTGACGAAACTTGCAAAAGTAAATCGTGAATACTTCGCTAATCAATTCTTCTTTAATGGAATACTCTGGAGGAAGAAATTCGACAAATCAGTAACATTTCACCATAGAGTTGATACGGCGCAGTTTATAGAGGTTTTTGGTTTTATATTTGAACAACTGCGCCAGTTAGAAACATGTTTCAGATTCTCTGTAAGTTTTGAATGGTATTAAATAATTACAACTTATGTATATATTTTTAACCTAACCTCTTTCACAGTAATATTAAAATGAACCTGCTCTTTTTTAGATTTTTGCTGCTCTGACATCGTTAATTGTAGGAACGTTCATCGGAGTACAGACCATTATTATTCATAAAGAGTTACCGGTATGTGAACACTAGGCGACTAATAATACATAACACACGCCCATGCTTTATGTTGTTTTTATTTTTCTCGTTTGTGCAGAACGTCAATATATTGCGAACCGTATCTGTGGTTGGATGGGTCCTACTCGGTTGGATGTATTTGCTCTGTATTGGTCAGCACATAGATATATTTTATCGCCAAATTGAAAAAACCAAATTAATTTGCAATTACATTCAACTAAAACCAGTTATGTCGGGTAAGTTAATGTGCTTTAATCGTTTTTATGTAACCGCACAAACACTCCCATCTTTACAGCTTCTACAGAGTATAATCGAGATAGAGCTTCTACGAAACTAGATTTGTCGCTTTGCCGCCTAACAGCTATTGATAGCACTACTAGTAAAGTTTACTTCGGTTAGAATTATCTGGCTTCTGAGATGTGATATCCGAAAAAAGTTTGATACTTTAAAATTGATCTGTTATGTTGCTACTTTCCTGTTGTATATCCACCATGATTTTTAACGTTTTATCCTTTCTTTGCTTTCAACTAGAAATTAAATTGTTTTTTAACATATTCCGTAACTCAATTTCTGACCGCCTTGGACATCTCTGAGGTCGGTTGGAAGTAAATACGTTTTTACTCGACTACGAGGAGTATGAAGTTTTTATGACGTATTTTTAGTACACGTGTTGAAGGTAACCAAAGATATGCTGCGTATGCTGGAGGTCCACGAGCCGCGCGTGTCGATGTACGGCATGTTCCACTTCAACACGGGCCTGGTGCTGCAGACCGTGGCGTCCATTTTCGTGTACGTGACCGTGCAGCTGCAGCTCGCCGCGCCCTCGACCGCGAAGCCCCATGAAGTGTTCGTCAATGGAACGGATAACTCGCAAATGAACCTTTTGTTACTGTAGAGTTCCAGAACAGTAGGTAAAAATGTACCTATAATGTATATCAATATATTTCATAGTACATATTACGTCGTTCCGTATATTTCATACGTGTGTCACATTTGTTAAAACAATTTTTAAGTTTAAGTTTGTTGTTTATTGTTAAATGATTTAACTTAAATCGTAGCCGATGAGAGTGCATTTAATGTGAAATTAAGAGTCATTAACGTCACCTACCTGACTTTCCTTTCGAGCGTAACCTATACCAATCAACATTTAGTTTTTAGTCGAATTTCGGCACCGTTTTGCTTACAATTTAAATATCACTCGTTACAACGGTGAAGAAAAAATGTTGTGAGGAAACCTACACACTTTAGAGAATTTTATTAAATACATATACAATGTTTTGCAGTACGACCGGTGACAGAATTGTAAACAGTTGTAAGAAGTAAATATTTTGATTCGATTTGAGTTGTGTGAAGTCTGCTAATCCGCAGTTGGCCAGCGTGGCAGATTATGGCCTACAACCTGTTAATTATGAAATGAGACCCGTATCCGGCAGTGAAAAAAATGGGTGATTAAAATATGAGTAGTTAAAGATTAAAAAGCAATGTAAGACATACATTTTAATACATTATATACCTACTATGGAAAAAGAAACTGACCGGTTGTCTTACTGAATCACAAAAAAACCAAAAGCATTGGTTGTAGAGCACGAAATGTTGCACCAAGAACTTATATTTCACTACGGAACAGATTTGAACACAGCTCCGAATAAGAGTTCTACGATAGATTCATTACAAATATTCGCATCATATGCATTATATTTACGCACCACTGTTGCAAATTATTCATTTATAACATTTTTTATATAACGAAAAAATTATAACACATTGCTTTACGTCCTTTTGTTGATTGGACAAAAAATATTCAATAATACTGATTGCTCTTAATTTATTTTTTCAAAACATCAAAATGCTCCAGATATATGTGTGTACCTGCACGCCGAACAACACTAATCGTTTTTCGGAAACAGCTCCGAATTCTGTAGAGTTTGGAAGGTAAATACATACTAATATCGAATTAAACGATCTAAACGGGTATGTCTAAATAGCATTTGTACGTCATTAGCACGTCTAGTAGTCTTGACAACACTCCATGGCGTTCTGTGTTGAGGGAAGTTGTTATATGAGTACGCCTTTCCTGTCTTTGCGCAAGTGGAACGACGGAGCGCCCCCGCTCCCCGCGGCCCCCGCGCTGCCCCCGGCTCCGTCTTGTTTCCCGAGCGATGAATCGCCCTCTCGTGATGATCCACGCTTATCCTTTGTAAGCTGTGTCACCTAGAATTGAAATTAACACATTGACCGTCACTATTGATTTTTAAAACTGGTTATCTTTAAATATTATTTTTTATAAAATCTAATACCTAGGTACTTATATAAAATTGAAACGTTCTAGAGATTAAGTTACGTTAACCTTAATGTTTATAATTAGCCTTTAAAGATTAGGAGTAGATATATGAGGATGTAGTACCGCTTGATCGATAGTGCGGAACTGCCAGTTCCAGTGCACGCGGTAGAGGAAGGGGCGGTGGTCGAAGCGGTTGTCGTCGGGGCTGTAGCCCTCCGCGTGGCACGCCGGCGTCAGCACCGTCATCTTGTGCCGGTTGATCGCGTAGCAGCGGAAGAAGTGCTTCACCTTCTCTCCCACCTGCCAGTCCGGTAACACTGATTGATGTCGCGTCGTTCCGTTCGTTCCGCACGTGCTGGGCACGCTCGATTACGTTCGAACATTGTACGAGAAATCCCACACCTCGCTGGCACTCGCTGCTCGTGTTGGTAAACAAGGTAGTGCTGGATTTGTAGCTAATACGTTACGAATTTTTCAAATCACCTGAGAGGCTATTATACCATCACGGCAGGTCCCTAACGGGACAGGCAGAAAGAACCGAGTGCCAAATATGTCTGTCTACAAATCTGACGTGCTTCGTCTATATTCATCTCTCTTCATGCATACATTCACACGAGGTGTTATAGCAAAATGGTCTATTAAATTGGTTACTTCCAGTAAAAGTATCAATAAATAGTCAAAAACATAAAACAGGTTAAATTTCATGACCCTAAGATGGAAGATTATAATACAAAACGCCGTGTACCTCTTGCGGAGTGCACTGGCCGTTCCACTTGTGCACCAGCTTGTGGAACATGGAGAAGGGCCCGCAGTGCAGCGTCTTCCTCAAGCGGCCGAACTCGGCGAGCTCCGCGTACGTCATGCCCATGTCCTGCTCGTCGGTCTGCGCGAGCTGGCCGTCCACGAGCGGCTCCAGCTCGGCCGTGGGCGGCGCTTGGAGGATCTCCGACAGCGACGGCAGGAAGAACCTGAACACGCCGTGTCTTTACTTGCCATTCTCCAAAACGCGGACATCGTTAAATACGTCGCCTAATGTACCATACTAGTGGACTGCTAGGCGATTAAGTTAGTCGACTACAACGCCAACTCTCTCACCGGCTCTTGGCGTACTGGAGAAACTTCTTTAAGTCAGTCTTCGATATGCCTCCGATGGGGTTTATGTCGGCACTGGAACAGTCGTACTTGGTCATGTAGCCCCTGAGCGATTCGTCGACGTTGGAGGAGCCGAGCACCAGCAGGCCACCGGGCCGCCAGCGCGCCCACAGCATTAGCTGCGCGAATAGGTACGAGAGCACCATTCTCAGACGCGCCTGTTCGGATATAAATATGGGTGCATTTAAAGATTTCACAGAATTATTAGATTATTATAGTAACCGTATGTTAATGATGGACACCGTGGCGTGCAAGTGATGTCGGTATCGAATACGGGACATACTTATATGTATTTTAATGGTTTAATCAGCAATCTGGTCGGGTATAATCGTTTCGGTTTATAAGTATTCAGGACATTCAAAATAATGAATATACCAAAGTGAAGCCATAAATGACTGTTATGATGAATTGATAGCCATTAAACGAAAGCCACTAAACGCGGCACAATACGAATATTCAAATACATTGCACAAATATTCGTCCTGAGTGGGAATAGAACCCAAGAAGCCTTGTTACAGTAGTCAAGTTCATTAATCATTGTACCATTGAGGCAGTAACCATTTCCAATTACTACATTTAGCTGTTTCTGTTGTTGTGTTCAATACTTACTTGAATATTTTGTAGGGCAAGATTTTGTCGCGGACATCCGCCCTGGCTCCTGAACTTGGGCACCAGGCCCGTCGCCGTTGTGAATATCCCTATCACGGCGCTCACCGCCGAATCGATTACTATGGGGAAATGATAACTACCTATCTCACTGGCAAGCTAGAAAAAGAATTCATATTTCCTTTTAACATAAAATACATTTTAATAAGTATAACAGTACGCTTTTATAATCGTATTCGAATTTATAATTCGTGTATAAATCTTCTTGGCAATCTCGGGAAAAATCATATCGTAACAAAGATCTACGTACATACATAGATTACATGTCCATAAATTCACCGTGTGTCCTTTCGCATTAAGTTTTATATTTTAACTTAAAACAATATTCAATGTATTGTGCGTATAACAAATGCACTTTTATAAACTGTAAAAAAGTTGATTTTGTCAAAATCACACTAGATTTTGTATTATGGAAAAATATTCCTCACTCACTTGCATGGCTCGTTGTTTCGTTTCTTGGCTAGAATTTTCGGATGCCATGTAGCATGTAACTAACAGCCTGTTACATAGCTCCATCGGATCGGAAGGCGTGTAGTCAGACTGGCACAATATCTTTCGCACGTCGTACAGTATTTGGCTGTCTGGAAATTAACGGGGAAAAAATCGAAAATGTCCAGTGGCCAATGAGCCTGGCTGGATAGGTAATAAAGCTGATGGCAGTCACATCCATAACTAAATAACAGTCATGACGAGTTTTCGGAGATGTTCAGTTTAAATAAAAATTGTAATATACTAAACACAACCACACTACAGTATACATACATATGTGATCGGCTTTACCTCCTTTGTGAACCGCGTCGCAAATCTGCGTACACATAGAGAACACGATACACGCCGTGCTGGTGGAGTCCACGCCGCCGCTGAGCGGCAGGAAGAACCCGCCCTGGCCGGACCGCCGCAAGTAGTCCCACATCCAACACGCCGGACCTACGTACATTGCACACAATGCGGGAGTTACCAGAAACTCCCCGTACATGACCTGTTACATCGATCGAAGTAGTTACTTCATGAATCACACGTGTGTTTGTCAATCGGAAATCAATTGACATTTATTTACACATAATAGGTCACTAACCTAATTCGATCTCTTCTTCTGGCGTTAAGTACTTCCATTCCATTGGTGGGCTTATTGTCAAGTTTATGTCTTCATCGTCTGACAAAGCGAAATCGACAGTTACTCGTGGAAACGGTGTGTTGGATGCAGCCAAGTGGGAGCGAGAACGAATTGATGTTCGATACGATCTTATATCTTCCAGATCAATTGTGGCCGTAACTACCTCCTACAAGAATTCCAATATTCCATTATAATATCATATTCAACAGGAAAATGCAATAAAAATATTACTAACAAAAAACTGAATCATCTACACAATGACTAATAATATTAAACTCAACTATTTATTATTAAACAGTTGAAGATCTAAAACGGATACAACTATGTAGTTTACACTTTATTGTGCGAATAGATCGGAATCATTAGCATTTCTAAGCACTTCCGGAAATATTTAACGACTGTTACAACAACCAGAATTATTATTACTGAACTCACAAATAATGAAATTTTTGATTGAGGATGACCTTTTTCACAATAATTGTATTTCGTTCCAGTTATTTCCAACTTCCGTTATCTGATTGTATCTCGTTGGATACCTAAGAAGTTATACACGTTTTTAAAATGTGTAGCCTATAATTTCTTGTTTAAAGAAATCGATCGATTAAGTCAAAAAACGTGCTCAAAACTGTGAAAATTGTAAACCTTCCTAGCTCTGAATCAAAAATGTATATTATAAATTTTCTTGTTATTTTTATCAAAGAAACTTCGTCGACTCAGCTCCACAAATGAAATAGACTTACCACATCTTGCAATGCAAATTGCAACCCTCGACTAACAATCTCCCCATTCACCGAAACGCACGAGCACCCGTTGAAATAAATTCTCTGTCCATCACACCCTCTTAGATTGCTGAACAAATAGGCACCTCCGCTTTTAAACGTAGCGCTCTTAACTAAATCCACTGTTACATAAGCCTTCCTTAACTCCATATAGCTTCCAGACCCATTAGAAATAATTTCAACTCCATCAAGAGCCAATGGCACATGTCGGCTAAAAAAATATTACATTGTCATTATGAGTATCACATTTCTAAATCTCGCCGCCTGGCAACCCGGAAAACCTACTTTTTTTTACTGTTGGACTCTTAAGCTTCGAGCTTACCTTTGTGGATTCCACAATTCTTCGCAAATCTCGAAACCAATGCAGGTATCTTTAGTTGCGATTACAGCATCGCCAATCGGCACCGTAGTCTGGTCCGTAATAGTGGTTATCATCCTCGGTAAAAAGAAGTCTTCTACTTGGCGATCCTTTTAAATTAATGGCCTTATACATACTACATACACATACTCAATATTTTAATAAAACAAACAACCTATTGCAAAACCAGTTTACCTTCTTCCAGCCAGAAAACCACCGAGATTCTCGATAGTTTCCGTCCTCGCACAGTAACATCTTTGGCCTAATCAAGAGGATCTTTTTATTGAGAAATGCGACACGGCAATTGTATGAAACGTTTCGATGCTGAACGGGCATACCGACATCCACAAGTATATCTTTGCATGTTGACGATTTGAGCAGGTCTGCTAATACTTGCCAACTATGAAGAAACGTGTCCGGCTCGTGAAAATGATCTTCACAACTGTAACCGCTGAAAACACACTTTCAACGTAAGATGCCAAAATTAAAAAAGATTTTAAATCTCTACAAATCGAAAGCTATGTGTAGAATTTGAAAGCGTTTAAAGTTATATAACAATAATTATTTGGTGTTCTAACCTAATAACTATTATTCGAAGAATTATTTGTGAAAATTTACCATATCTCCAATTCTGGACCTGTACGATACATAGCACCCATTTCCTTTGCTTCCTGTATCGATTGCAAGATTCTGCTTAAGTTGCCTTCGAAGTCCAGAGCCCATTGATTAAGCGTACATACAGCTACTACGACTTTTCGACCCATAGTTATATTTCTTATTTATCTGAACAAAAAAAAGAAGACTGGTAAATAAAAAAATAACATAAATATGTTTTTTTTTAATTTATCCTTATCAATTATGATATAATATTTTTAGTATACAAAAGTACTCGTAAATACACGGGGAATCTAGGCTTAAAGTAGTGTCGTTAAAAAATAACGGGATAATGAATAAAATCAGATGAGCTCGCAGTCGACGCAAGCCTATTACACAATATAAAAAAAGTTAAGTTTTCAAAAAAATTAAATAAACGGATAATTCTCTGTAATAAATATGAACGACTTTGGTGATCACTTCCCTTTGTAATTTATTTTAAATTTATCATTACACTATGTTTCGTACAATATAGAAAATTCGAACAAATAAGAATGATAACTTTGCAGGTAGACGGTAATATCGTATGTAGTATTTTAATCCTAAGTATATTTTAAAATGATAACTCCAAAATTCAAAATGCTATAAAATCCAAGAGTACATCCAAACCGCACCGTTCATTGATGAGTGACACAAGACAGACTGGTCTGATTTCAGTAATCGATCCGCGTCAGGTCGTACCAGGAGTCGGCCAATCACCTCGCCAGCCTTGCTTACTCCTTACTGCGTCCTTAATACATACTACACCCATGTTGTGACAGAATGAGATTGTTACTATTAACTATCTTTACATGCTTTATACGGCAAATTTTTATTAGCATATTACAAGTATGCATCCGGTCGAATGTTGTATAGTATCCAATGAATGAACTATACATACATACATAAATGGCCATTTGATACCAAATTAGGCAGAGCCTAGTTTCATGGTTACCAGACATTTGATAAACCACATATACACATTATTTAATACATACTTATATAGATATTTTTATACCTAGACACAACAAAATACTCATACATATAATCACACGAATATTTGTCCTGGGTGTTAGTCGAACCCAGAGTCCCCGGATTCTCCCTCTCAACAGGCGGGTTCACTAACTAGTAGACTGGCCTGACAAATTAATTTTATCATTCTATTCTATATTTATTATCATTTTAAAATAACAACTACTGGTTAAGCGGTCACGTGGAACCGCGCGGGCGCGGGTTGTAATAGCTAAACTTGTGTATTCGGAAATTTGGTACGCGAGTATAAAAAGTGCGGATAGACAGAAATGGGAAGCTTTCTCAAAGGAGTAACGTACGTAATTTTAGGCTGTGGGATTCTGGATATGCGTGCGAAAAGAGAGGTGAAAGAAAATAGAAAGCATTTGTTGGCGATATAGCAGCGGTACAGCGGGCGGTGCGAGTGCGTTCGAGCGGAGTAGAATTACACGGGCCCAGCGTGGCCAATGACTACACAGTACTTCATCCTAAGAGGATAACAGTAAACGTGTGGTTACATTGTAGTGCATGTTGAGCGGGATTTACAGAATACATATAATACATAAAATATGATTGAAGCGCAACCTACGTTATATAATATTGTTGAGTTCAATAATAAACTTAGGACCAAGGAGCATTACCAAGAAAAGAAAGTGGTGATAGTAATTAGGTGAAAATTGCGTAACCATACTTGCAAAATGGAAATGGTATTATTATATTATGCACTGAAGTAGAAAAGATGGAATTGTAAAAAATACTAATAATAAAACAAAATTGGCAAACCCTTACTCACGAAGCGGCCAAGTACCCTTTATCAGAATCTATCGACTAAGCATATTCGGTTACCTAAGCAACAGACTAAATTGTAAAGCACAAACCATAACTGTGAATGGAAAGAGAAGGCAAAAATAATATGTATTTAAGAGTGAACTGTCATGTATTTTGAAACACTGCTACATGAGTTACAGTATTTTCCTCTGCTAGTGGATTAGATAGATTCTTAAAAAAATATTAAATTCCATATGGGGAATATGTAATTTACGTTTACATTAAAAAAACAGTTAAAAGTTATTAGTATCGTTCTTAGTAGATATTTATGAAATTGTAACTTTTTTATATATACTTTTACTGTATAATTAAACACATTGTATCGTTTTCATTTAACTTACAATAGGTACGTTTTAAGATTCGAAATAAAAATATATAAAACTGACCTATTCTCAATATCTACAGCTTAACTTACAGCAGGGCAAAACGTAACTTTTCGTTAGAAAGTTGCTATAGGCAAACAGGACACAGTATAATTTCCAAAGTAATTTCGATCACTGTTTAATTACTGAAATAAATAAGCTAATCTAAAACATGTAGTAATGGAGAAAAAGTCAAACAATCACTCGTAGCCGAGAATTTCGTCATAAGCGGGTATAATGTATATAACGGTTATAAAGGGTATAAAACGAGTGAGTGTATGTATGTACCTTATAATGAAAAAAAACCATTTGAATTTGAATTCAATACGCTAGAGACGCGCCCTATCCTGTGAAACAGAAAAAACTTACTGCTTTTGATTGTTTTTCTCTTGTGGGAATTGTATGTTATGAAACATTACTGATGCTACTAATACTGGTAAAAGTCATAAACTTCCAACTAAAACGTTAATTTTCCAAGTAAAAGCAACGTAATGTAGTGTAACTTAATGTTCGTAGCTCTATGAATTCATTAAAGTGTGTAATCAAAGTTGGCGGCGGAGTTTTCACACAAGTTTACGTTTCGTTACTTGGAAGTGCAGTCACCTTTCAGCCTTCAGGAAGGCCTGTGACGACGTGCTAAGTCGTAACTTGGAAAGCTAAAAGATTTTAACGTTCACCTACATGTATTATTATTATAATTAGACATAGCTCTACAGTCTTAATCTACTTACTACTAACTACGGTCATAAAATAAAAATGACGAATTAATACCCAAATTGTTTTCCATGAACAATAAAGTTGATTTAAAAAACATAAAATACCAATGATTTTAATAGCTACAGCAAACGACAAGAGCTATATTATGTATGTATACTCTCTTGTATTGTCATGGCAAATAGAAATCCGGAATCTGAAAGCAGTGAAAAAGGAAACACGCAAGGTTATAAAGGTTAGTAATTTGTATAGCTCTCCACCGATATTTTGTACCATAAAAGACGAGATACATGTAATGATTTAATATAAACAGTAAATATGATATAAAATTTATAAATCTAAACAACATACCGTATTTATAAGTATATTTTTTACTCGAACTCGAAGGAATTAACGAACAAATCTAATTTGAGTATCACCAAAAACGTGTATTATTTTAAAGACCCGAAAATTTAATTCAGGTATTTAATATGATATTTTACTCGTTTGTATAGATAAATCATTGTTCGTACATTGCTTCTGTGACGTCACCAATCACCTGATAAAGCGCTATGCGATCGAAGCGTGACATCAGTGAGTTATTCGTCTCCGAATCACTATAACTTTGGGCCCTTGCACGACAGCCAGTTCGATTCCGTGCGCCGTCCGACCCACCAGTTTATACGTTAGTTATAGAAATAAAAATTGCCAAATTTTTCAATAAATAATAGCATCACAATGGCAACATATAATACGATTAGATTAAAAATAAATAAATCCAACGCGCCCTGAATAGAAGTTGTGAAAATTCTTATTAGCCAAAAACAAATTTATTGTGTAGAAGATAAGTCTAAAATGTTATGGTGGAAACAACTTGAGTGCTCTCAAGAAAACGTTATTATGATCGAAAGGGAAGAGCTACGTCGGGATTACATTGAGAATACATCCGTGACACTCACGTTCCCTACTCTACCTAGAGACCCGGTGTTACAAGATCATTTATTAATAGCGAATCTTGAGCAAGTGAAAACATTACAAGCCTCTTTATTTCCCATATGTAATAAAGGTAAGCCATGTAGTGTGAAGCTTGGTCAACATGGAACAACTGTGAAATTGATTCCCGGATCAATCGTCCTATCTTAAATCCAGTTTATATTATAACCATTATCGTCACTAAAATTACAGTTTTTAAATAACTGGCAAAGTTTTTTGGAATATATAAACAAGTAAGATTACACCCTCGCTCTCATTTTCAAATAAAAGGTAATCAATCAAATTTAATTGCTAGTTCATATGTATTTGAAAGTTCAAATGAAAAAGCCCACAGTTTTAATGATACTATCGAGCCCATACTTGTTATATTTATTATTTAAAACTGCACATAGTCTTGGATAAAAACAGTAAAATAATAAAATTTGAATTCCCAAAACTTTTACAACACGATATAAAACTAGCGCACTAAAGTATCGAGCATGCATTATTGCAATTATGCCCCTAAAAGTAGTAATTAGTGAATTAATACATTTTAATACACTTCAGGTACTTTTATATCGAACTTTTTACAAAACAACATAAAGACGAATCAATTAGAAATAAATACAGATATAAGAACGTTTAGAACTACCGCTAAACTTAAGGAGCCACGAGAGCTGTTTGCACTACCTAAAGAACTCGACTGTCCGCAGCAATCTCCTCGATGGCCAACTGAGTGTCAAGTAAGAATATAATATATTACACAACGAAATTAATTATATGTAGTAATGCTATTTAATCTGTTGATGTTAAATCAAACTTAATATTCAATATGGACTGCGTAGGTAGTAGAAGAAAGAATACAACACATAACATGGACACCAGCATCTCCAGAGCCTTACTATGTGCCCACGGGAAGAGAATTAAAACCACAACCAGTAGGCGAAGACGCCGGAACGGTAATCTTTCAGTACTACCCAATGAGCGCGGTCAATTACGTGAGTTGCTTTTTTCAGTAGCAATAACTATTTTTTTGATTGCATTGCTACATATTACGTACCATATAATGACAACTGTCCTATGTGGTGTTCATTCCTGTAATGGATTATGGTTATTAAAATAATCTAAACTTTTACTACTCCGATTTTGTAGAATTCTCAGTCACTTGATAAATAATGAATTGCATATTAAATGACATCATATTTTGGATATTTTCAGTTTAGTCGTTCAACTGTCGGTGGATCTCGGTTGTACCTCTCTGCGTGCACAAGTGCCGGTGGTGACGATGAATTGAGATTCGAGTCTCGCTTTGAAAGCGGAAATCTAGCGAAAGCTATCCGTATAACCTCCGCTTACTACGAATTACATCTACGCACAGATTTATACACGAATCGCCATATGCAGTGGTTTTATTTTAAAGTGACTAATACAAAGAAGCAAACAATGTACAGGTTAAACATAAATAATTGAAATGTTATATTCATATTGAATGCAACATTTAAAAAATCTGTTATTGATTTTTTAATAATATATATATTGTAATATATAATATATAACACTTGTAATATATAAACATATAGACATACGTAGGTATAGAATATATAAAATTAAGGTAACGTAAAATACCTACATGGAAGCATTAGAGTAAATGATTACCATTTATTAATTTTTTTATCCGAAGATATAGGATGTTTTAATTATCACATTATACAGGTTTTCAATAGTAAACTTATCTAAAGCAGAAAGCTTGTACAATGAAGGCATGCGACCTTTATTGTATTCAACGAAGGACGCTCAATTGCATTCGATCGGATGGCGACGTTGTGGTGATAACATCGCCTATTACAAAAACGATCCTACGTAAGTTACCAATATTATCTGTTACATGTATGTACGTCTATGTATGTAATGTATGTTAAAGGAAATGGAACACTGTAAAATCAATAACTGAGGACACGTTTGTTTGAAGGTTACATACTCGTATATGTAAACCGTGTTAGCATGTTTATTTGGCAGGTGCACAATGCTCGCCAAGAGCAGTACTGTACTATCATTATGCCATGTTCATTGTAAAGCAATCTTTGTTATAACTATTTGTGTTTAAGAGAATAGTATAGCCAGTGCCCGTGTATATTAGACGCGAGCAATTCAATTTTTCGATCACAACAAATCGATACTAACAAATCCATTTCTCATTGCAGAACTGAAGAGGAAGAGCAATTTTCTAGTTATACTTTAACATTTAATATTGAGTTTCCTCATACAGACGATGCTGTTTACATTGCACACTGTTATCCCTATACGTATTCAGATTTACAAGAATATCTCTCAAGATTGCAAGCACATCCTGTCAAGTCGACCTATTCAAAGTTGAGGCTTCTTTGTAGAACGCTAGCCGGAAATAATGTTTATTATATAACCATTACGGCACCGCAGAATCCAAATGAAATGGAGTCACAGGTAACTAAATACTAGACAAAAAATTAAGTATTACATTTAAATGAACCTGCTGAGTGTGTTTGATAAGTTTTTTATTTACTGTTGTGGGCCATAATATTACATATATGAAGAAAAATATAATTATAAAGTGTTCCATTTATTAGAAAAAGAAAGCTGTAATCATAACGGCTCGAGTACACCCCGGGGAGACGCCAGCGTCCTGGATGATGAAAGGTTTTATGGACTATTTAACTGGAGATTCAAACCAGGCACGAGAGCTACGGGAAAAATTTATATTCAAGTTGGTACCAATGTTAAACCCGGATGGCGTAAGTGACCCAGATAACTTTCACGCAATCCGCAATAATTATCATAAAGGATTTATATTACACCCCACCATTACAGGTCATTGTTGGTAACAATCGTTGTTCATTGACCGGAAAGGATCTGAACAGACAATACAGAACAGTTATCAGGGAAACTTATCCCTCAGTTTGGCACACAAAAGTAATGATACGAAGGTAAAATTTATAAAGGTAGAATGCCCCTCATGAAAATTTCACAATAAGCTACATAATAGTGATTTCATTATAGATTGCAGGAAGAATGTGGCGTCGCTATGTATGTAGATTTACACGCACATTCACGAAAACATAATGTGTTTATTTATGGATGTGAAAGTCGTAGAAATTCTGACAAACGTTTACAAGAACAAGTTTTTCCACTGATGCTTCATAAAAACGCTGCTGACAAAGTAAATATAAGGAAGAGTACCTGTTTATGATATACCGCATTCTCAAAATAATGAGAGTACTTTAAATTTACGCATTTTATATTTCAGTTCTCTTTTGAAAACTGTAAATTTCGAATACAGCGCAGTAAAGAAGGTACCGGAAGGGTAGTTGTATGGATGTTAGGAGTCGCCAACAGTTATACAATGGAAGCTTCTTTCGGAGGTTCAGAATTGGGTAGTAGAATGTCAACTCATTTTTCCGTTCAAGACTATGAGAGCCTAGGGCGCACTTTTTGTGAAACTCTGTTAGATTTTTATGACGAAGACCCAAGCAAAGAGAGATTAAGAACGAAAATTGTTACAAGACTGCTTAAAGAAGGATCAAATGCTGATGAGCCAACTAACATAGATTTATCAGATTACTCCAGGTTCGCAATGTTATTTGTTTTTCAAGTTTAAAATTCAATACTGTTATCGTTAAAATTTTATTATAAAGTTTTTTTAATACAGTGATGAAGGCGACACGTCAAGCAGTAGTTCAGAGGCCGGTACTGTTAGAGAAAAAGTAGCTTTTATTCAACCAGCGCCACCACCTTCACCTAATTATCAACTTAGTAAAAATATAGACGATGTAAGTAAATAATTATGAATTGCTTTTATTAATTCTTTATGAAGTTTCTCATCTTCAGAACTGAAATACCATATTGATATATTTTAGAAACCCAGAATACGGATGAACGTAGAAAAGATAAATAAGATTGAGAAGAAAAAGACGAAACGACAAACATTACAGGTATTTCGTTTTATTACTATAGTCACCAAGTTAAAGCATTTTAACAAGATAATAATTGATAATGTTCACTCTTTTCTAATTTTAAGGTCTCTAGAGCGACAATAGATCTTACATCAGATGCAATGAGTGAGCCTTCAACAGATTGCGAATCTTTTGAAGAAAATCTTAGTCCAATCAGAAGAGTGCATAAACTGATGCATTTACCTGATAAACAAAAGCTGCGACGAAAAAAGAAAATGCCTCCTGAACTTAAAATCATCAGAGCACCCGTATAACATTTATATATATATATATATATATATATACACGTTGGAGTTTAGTGCAATACATTTTTAAGACGTTTAATAAATTTCTTACAGACAAGTGATTCACCGTTTAATTCTGACAAAGAAAAAATATCGAACAAGAGCGCAAGACCTCGGAGCGTATCCATGTTTAATGAACCAATGGGAAAACAAAGATTAAATCCGTCATCTTGGCATCAGTTCAGACATTTGCCTCCGGCAAAGTAAGGGAGACATCTATTTACATTCTGATGAT
This sequence comes from Agara michaeli, assembly GCA_018245675.1. Classification (NCBI taxonomy): domain Eukaryota; kingdom Metazoa; phylum Arthropoda; class Insecta; order Lepidoptera; family Hesperiidae; genus Agara; species Agara michaeli. Next base: position 2,621 of record DWDX01000037.1, on the reverse strand, counting down.
TACTGATTGCTAAAAGCTTATACATATTACTAAAAAGAATTAATTTTTAATCAGTGGGTATATAAACTTTTTTATGTGTGCAGGTGTCTTTCCGACGTAAAAAGCAGAATAACACAACCTACAGAATTGCAAGTAAAACTAAACACCTTAAAGAAAAATGTATGGACTGGCATACAAGGAGATGAAAAAGGACCACTTTCGTGGGGTATATCAAGTTTTGGCATGAATTCTTATTTCACCGACAGTGAAGCCTTACTTAGGTATATTTGTTGGTCATTGTTTTTTTGGTTTAATCTACAGTAACCGTACTCCTACATCAAGGTACCTACCTATATTTAATGTTATCAGGTCATGTTCAAAAAAATTAGAAGAATTAGACGGCGATAAAAAGAAAACGAAGGAAGAAAAGAAAAAGAAAAAATCTAAAACAAAGAAAATATCCTTAAAAGTGCCAAATTCTGATGATATATTGGAGCCAATAAATAAAATACCCAGAAATAACAAGAGGAAAGGAAAGTATGTATTACAGCCCAATAGATTCTGTTTTCAACAATTTAGTTATCTTGGAAGCATGGATTAAAGAATGATGTCACAATAATATGCTAGAAATTCCTGCAAGTAGGACCACTTTTGAGGGAAAAAAATCTAATCTGATCTGAATCTGATACACAAGGGCACAATGTAATGTTTCTAATATCTTCATGGCATACATACTTTTCTGTGTGATAATAGCTATGGGAAACCATTGATTAATAAAAAGAATTAATTATTTGGGAAATGTTCCAATTTTTTCGGTGATGAGAATAGGAAATTCATCAGCCGCAAATACATTACTACTCTTGAGGACTGAGATATTTGGCTCTAGTGTACATATTAACTGGCACATAGACATTTCAGATGGAAAAACAAATTGTTATACAATTGCTTCACATAAGAATAAGATGTAGAGGTACTCTTACCTGAGGCGAATCATTTACTCACTTTACCATCAATGTGTAAAAATATGTAATTATACATTATTATAATTTGATACAAATTATTATTTTACACATAAATTATTATATGTGGGGTGCATAGTTACATCAAAAGTAAGTCTCATCTGTTTAAAATATCTAATATGCAACAACAACAACAACAACATACCGTCACGCCAGGTCGCTAATGGGGTAGGCAGAAAGCACTGAGTGCCAAATTTCTCTGTCCTTGCAAACCTGACGCGCTTCGTTTAATATGCATCTTGTCCTTTTTCAGACTGAAGTATGTAAAATCAGAAAGTGTACATTGCAATAGTACAAGCTTTACTGAAATCCCTCGAAATACTCATCAGGCAACTCAAAGAGGGAATCATGGAGACACGAAACAAATAAGATCTAGCTTTCGAAAAAGTGCATTTGTAGTGACTGCAGTGCAACATAAAAAATCTAGTTCAAAACATAATGTTATATTATCTGATCAATCAGATTCTGAAGATTCCATTCAAACTAAAAGGAAGATAGTCAAAAAGAAGGCAAAAGGCTCCAGAAACCAGTTGAGAAAAGGTGTTTCTGAAATTAAAATTAAGAATTAATTAGAAACCAAGTCCAATTTATTGTTGTGACATTATTAGATTTTTAAATAAAAGAAAAAATAAAGACACTACACACATTTTGGTGATTTGATTACTCAAACATATGGAACTCCAGCCAGAGTTCTTAACCTAAATGCTTTTATAAACCTTGGCATAGATTTTAAACATTTTTTCAAAGTATATACATTTCCACACACTTATTGGCTGCACATTTTTAAGGCTTTTGATTTACCTTTTTATTAGGTACGTTTAGTTTTATCCACTACTAAAAATTATTTTTTACATGCTATTGTTATAAGCTACAAATGTTTTGTTGAGCTTTTTGGAGTCCCTACTGTGAACTACCATTGCAGTATTGCAGTCCTTAATTCTATTGCTCATGGCAGTCATAATTTTTCTGATGAGCCAATCTCTGGCAACACTACAGCAATTTGGACACTACAGTGCAATTGTGTGTATTTAGCGTAGTACCCTTCCCGAATTACCAATGTGTGCTCAGGTGTGCTGAATTATTTCTTAGGCTTTCGCCATATGGTGATGTTTTAGCACACACTTTTCCAAGTGTTCCGAAGACCATATCTATACTGTGGTGGGTGTGTTGTGACAACCTTAGTGCTATGGTGGAATTGTCTTTGTTTGGTCGAATGTGGTGATTATAGCCAACCTGCAAAGGTATCGGTGATATTATTCTTCTCAAAGCCCAGGATGTGCAATAGCACATATTGGTATAGCTGCTGTTATGCTTACTGGTTTTTAACAATTATGGTCCTGCAGATTTTATGGCTAAAGCTAATGTATACTGTCAAAATATAATGTGCCAGCAATCCAAAAGAGAGCATCACCCTTTGGTCATAAGATTTTGTCTTATCATAATAATAACACAAATCAGAAATTTTGCAGTATCTATGTGACTATACAACTTATTTTACAATGGTAGAACTATATGTTCAACATTAGTATGGAGAAGCATCATTGCACCAAGTGTTTTTGAAAATCACTGGCACTGCCTAGCATCAGTGCATCATTTAAGCTTGCAATTATTTTAATTTTTATG